>CABFPE010000063.1:1336890-1348443 GCA_900660155.1 Hofstenia miamia | reverse complement strand
TACTTTGCATAATATAATTATCAATTCTTGCAATAAATGTTTACATATCATATAGTCCTAAAGAATATATTAAATCATTCAGTGAGGCTGCGATCAGAATTAAGCCATAGAAAAAAATGTTTTCTTAATGAACTTAAACATTCTAAAGTATTTTCTACAACTTGGATGATAATTGCAGGGTTTTGTGAAACCATTAAGTTTTAAGGGATTTACTGCCACCGGTCTGACTGTACTCGAACTTGGGACTAAATGTTAAAGTGGGATTGGGATCATAAAAGAGAAATATTACCATATTATCAAAAAATTTAATGTGGCTAAAACAGGGTATTTAATATATTTGTAGGACTGGGGTGAAACTGATACTAAGACGACAGATTTCAGAGTCCTATAAATGTTTTCGTTAAAAACAGAATTTTTTGCCGTGGAACCACATGGGACCATAGGACAAATTCAAGGAAATAAATGGGACTGGGCCTAACGACATTCTGATCCTGATGAAATCATGTTCCAATCAACGATCTTAATAATAAATGGTCTTCATCAAGTTTTACAATGCCAATTGCGAAACGTTCTTCAATTGCCAATGTATTCTTCAATGTTTCAGTTTCCTGCATTTTGAATAATTTAAGCCATATTCGGATCAAATCACAATCTTTGAAGCCATTCACCTTTAATTCCTGAAATGTAGCTTCTTATACTAGGATCTTCAATTGAAATGGAAGTTTAACGTATTTTGAAACCAAAAATCGCCAACACTTTGTTAATTTCAACATCCTGCCCACATTATGTTACCCGCGAATCTATCCGAATATTCGTTTAAAGAATTATTACATATTCAAAAACATTCTTCCAAGAAGTCTGATGATTTATTAATCAAGAAAAAACCATTTTCCCAATTGTTATGCCGTATAAAGCTCTTACGATTAAAATTAAGTTTAAGGAATTTATTTTTATGGTAATGGTAATGTATAAAACCCTGATTAAGTAGCTAACTGCTTCAGAATTTAAAATTTAAAAAGATTTCTGGCTTTATATAGTTTTTGCTAGTTGACTTCAAAAGATACTAAACAAAATTGCAACTGGGTCATTTGAACCACTTGTGTAAGTCTAAAAAATGCTCAAGTCTGCAGAGTTAATTTTCAGGTTAAATTGTTCTTATGAGGCATGCACTAGACCTTAGTTTACTGAGAAAAGTCAAAGAGTTCCAGATACCAAATAACATCTCCCAGACTATTAATAGGCATTTTTTAAATTCTAAATGTGCTACTTACAAAGCAATCAACAAAAAGGAGAACTGTGGAATAAAACTTAAATGAGAAGCAATGTAGAGCCTAACATTGTACATGTCGGATCTTTCTTTCAACCTAGAGGTAAAAAACGCACTTAGTTGACGGTTGCTTTGAAAATAACCAATGCCAGATGTCGATTATTACAGGCAACCCAATCATCACACAAAAATCTCCAATCTCGGATTTAAACTTTTCAATGCTATAATAATGGTATTGAAAAAAATTTGTCGTGCTTTATATGTTTTTTCCTTATCCCAAACTTTGTTATAGCAGCATTTTGGATAGTAGTTGATTAGAGCATTCTTGAAATTAAAGTATTTTATATATATATATATATATATATATATATATATATAGTAGAACATAAATTAATCATACATAGTACATTGTTTACATAAAAAGAAAATATGATTATTGTATTTATTGCGTAGAGACATAATTTTTAGTAAATGCTCCTGTGACTTTTAAGAATGTTGAAATTGCTTATTTAGTTATTCTAGGTAAATCAAGAAAACAGAGCAACATAGATGTGGTTATGATAGTCACAAAGTTTGCAAAATGTGTTCACTGTTAGGTTAATTATCAAACATGCTAAATGAATGAGTCCAAAAGTTTTACTTAAATGAATGAATTTACAAAACCATTATTAATGCCTGTCAGAGGTTTTCAATTTCAATATTAACAATAATTCTAAATATTTTATACATTTAAAATTTACAATTAAGTATGTTGGGAAATTCAATAATGTTGATATGTAAATTTTGGCAAAATTTGAATATCAAATTTGCTTTTTGCCCTCCAAAGTTTTACAAAATTTGATTTGAAAGTTTGGAACTTTTGTAAAAATTTGAAAATTTGATTTGAAAGTTTGAAGATTTGAATTTGATTTGAAAGCGCTGATTGAAACAACGTCATTAATTAGTTTATGAGGATAACCATTTTTAGAAAATATTTCAAAAATTTGATCAAATGTATAAGTAAATGATAGTTTTATAATTTTGTCGCAAATCGCTGAATGGTATTAACTTTTTATATCTTTATAACATATAAATTGGTTTTTTGAATCTCTTCTCAATAATGTTCATTGCAAATTCGGCCATCGACATACCTTTTATTTGTTGATATATTTTGTTATTAAATATAAATGAGTTGTTAGGACAAGCTATTTAAAGAAGTTCCTTAAGGTTTCTTTGCATATTTCAATATCATTAGATGGAATTAATGAAAACAAATGGTCAATTGTTTTCCTTAAAGGAATGTTTGTAAATAAGCTTTTAACATACAAGATTAATAAGAAAATATTACATATTCGATTCTCTTCATAAAATGTGCTTATATTATATATATATATATATATATAGGGTCATTACACTTAGAGGGGCTGATTATGGTATTGTGTACCATATCATGGATAAAATAATTGGATGGCAAAAAAACATTTATGGCTATTATAGATGGTCAACTTAAAAATATTGTCATAATGGAAATCCAAAAATTTATTGTTTCATATACAGAATTTATACTGTGTTTCAAGAAATGGTTACATTTACTGTCATATATCTTATTTATAATAATTGAATGCACAAATATTTATTTAACTAGTTGTTTTATACAAGAAAATAAAATTTTAATAACATAGCAGCTCTTAAAAGTCTTGCAAAACTTTAGTTAGCAGCTTCAGTAAATTTTGAATAAATACTAAAGATAAAGTTTTTTCGCATTTTTAATGTTTTTGCCTAACAAAGCGTGTTGTATTGGAAAGCAAACACAAAATAATTGGTTATTTTAAAATTGGTTTCGAATGTTTCAAAATTATTATGAAATCTAATGAGTTTCTTGTAAAATCAGTACGTTTTACACAAATATGGTAGCCTTTTATCTTGCAATTTGGTATTCACTTTGCCAAATATTGGAAATCACTTTATTGAATAACTATTACCACTTGTATCTTACGTACATTTAACCACCATTCACCAACTGTTATATAATGGTCATTATGGCCTTGCCATGCATGGCAATGCCACAAACGGCAACCCCCAAAGAAATGAGTACATCCTAAACATAAACCAAATAAGACATGCCTGCTTCTGCTGACTGTGGCTTTAACGCATATTATGAAAAAGAGAAAAGAAGTGTTGTCAATAAGTTAACACTGTTAGTGACAAAGTTCATATGGAATCTTATTTAAATTGTTCTTATTAATTTTTTTAATTTCCTTAAGACAATGTCCGCAGTTTTTACACTGTATATTTCCTCTTTTTCATTGAGATGGTCCACTGCCATTTATGGGAGAGTCATGTCTGTTCTGAAGCTCGTTTTAACGTATCTGACGACGTCAAAGTTCTTATGTGTATTTAGTTGCTTGATTTTTATTAGAAAAAGTTCTTATGTGTATTTAGTTGCTTGATTTTTATTAGAAATCGGTATTAATAGATACCTAAGACCATTTAATAATATTAACAATCGCTGACTGTAATGTTTCAACTGATATCAACAATTTTTCACATGATTCTGTCTTATACGGGTAGTCAAAATTCATTGCATGCAACTAGATGAGATAAGTGGTATACAAAAGGCCTTGATAAGCAGGAATAAATGTAGACACAGCTTAGTTTCTAAGCATTATAATTGAATAGGCTCTTTCAATAATAGTTATATTTTAGACTAAATCTTACTATCAACTACAAACAACAAACTCGTAGTGATGAACTATTTCCAAGGTTTCCAAAAAGAGAATAGATTTGCACTGAGAAAAGTGTACAATCTTGGTTAGGTTGCATTACAAAAAATGTTTTCTAAGAATTTTAATATTAAGTGCTTACATATTTATTAATAATATACATATGATAATCAAAATAGCTTTTTGAAAATGTTACCCCCTTCCACATGATTCTATGCTGCTTGGATTGTACACAACATTACTATTTTTTATTGAATGAATAATAGGATTTGTTGTTAAAAGATAATAAGATTTAGAAATTTGAAATCCTACACTGCAAATATCAATTAATAAATGCTTCGATATCTTTGGTATTCAGTATGTTTGGTGGCTCACTAATCCCACACTTGCCTGCTAAACCAGTGTTGTAAATGATAGTAGCCGAGAGGTATGCTTATCCAAGAATTGACTTCTACCAGTGAGTTGCTACATTAATCTTGTTTTTCTGCGCGAATAACTCGCCTTGTTAAAACGGGTTGCTCCAATTTTGTCAGAATAGTTTACTATCCTATTGTATACATCGCTATATACCTCGATTTCATTATTTGATAAACTGTCTTCAGTTAAATACCAGATCAAGTCCATTTTCTATTAATTCCTCTCACGAAACTATGAACGCCAGCCCTGTGAACATTTTTTCTTCTGAACCTGTTCATCTTGTAAATTGTTCAATAATCTCAGTAATTATACCAATTCCTAGTGCTCTCTTAGACCTTTTGCTTAACCTCAATAATTGTTTTAGGCATATCTTGTATATGTATTGTCGTCGAATTACTATTTTTTCATAGACATAGATCGTTTGCAGAAAATCATACATAACTCAATTAGCATCTTTTGTAAAATATGATTAACAAAGAATTCACTTGGAAACTTTTGTGCATGTAAATTTAATTTTGATAGAAATGTTTTGAATATTTTGCTGTGTAGTCATTTCAGAAGAACTTTGGTATGGGATCTCAAAACGGATATCATTTGATACACAGAAAACTTGAAGCAAAATACCACATTCCTAAGATTGACTTACGAACCAAAATACTTAACAGTTTTCTAGTCTATAACCATGTTGGTACATGTGTAGACGAAACAGTCTTAAGGTCTTTTGCTTTAAGTGGAAATTTAATTATTATATATTTATAGTCCTTGTGAAAATTATTTACCTCCCCACATTTTCTAAGCTGGCAATGGCATTGTCTATATACAATAGAAGCTCTATTCTGGATGCAGTGAGGTGAAGAAATAATCAAAAAACACTGAAATTATTATATATTTCAAATCCAAATTTGGAATATTTACATATTTTTAATAGATCATCTAAATTTGTAGCAACTTAGTAATTTTTAAAATGATGTTGAAGAAAACTATCTAAAGAATAATGGATACACAAATAAATTTCTTAATGCAATTATTGATAAAGAAATTAATCAAGAGAATCTGAATAAAAATTAAAAATGAACAAGACATGAAGAAAAGTCAATCTCGCTGTGTACAACTTCTTTTTTAAATGGTATAAGTACAATGTTATACAATGAGATTAAAATTTCTTTAAGAAATTGATCAGTTCATTATTATTTTTCAACATCAAGAAATAAATGCAATTAACTTAAAAAATGTAGTGATAAAATATGACAGATGAAAGTTGTATATAAACATTTATGCCATTTCAAGAGCTTTAATTTGCCCCATCAATTTACAGTCGTTAATATAATCGAATTGGTGTTACAGAAGTTATGAAATCCAAAGATCAATTTTTAAAGAAGTTGTTGCAGTTTTGCGCACTTAAACTCCAATTACAGAAATTTTGACAGAATCTGTTTAATGAATAATGAGTCTCTGAAAAAATCATTTAATCGATTTCAATATAATTTTCATGTTGGCCCATGCAAACCAAAGCAAACAATACTAATTTTAAATTAATTTTAAAGTATAGCTACGAATGAAAATAACACGTAACTAAAGTTCAAAGGGAATGATCAAAGCCTCAGTGGATACCCGCGTACAGGAAGAGGTGGGAACAAACATTTGATTTTGTAATTAATATTTTGACTGGGTGTTGAGCCAATCGAAATCATTTGACAAGTACACTCAATTCGGAACGTCTGATTATTTAAAGTTTAAAAAAGAATTCTTATAAACGAGTGGTAAAAATTAGTAAAAAGTAGAATCTATGCCTGGTAACAGGGCCATTGAAATTCTGTTACCAATTAGTTTCTTAATTTTTAATGGAATTAATATTTCAAATATGCCAATATTTGGTGATAAGATAGTGCACTAACCCTAAAGCAATATAGCATTTACCATATAAGTACATATGTAAATAGTATACTTGTAAGAGTGATGTCAACTTTTTGAAATTCCGTTACCGAGTAATTTTGTTTTCATAGATCAAAGAAAGATGAATTTCTCAAAAAAATCTGTCTCATTGATGAACCTACTAAGGAGTCACACATGACACATTTCAATAAAAAAATAAATCATTATTGAATGAGTAACATCCATTTGAACAGTAAAAATGAAATTCCGTTACTGTATGACCAGCCCTATTACACTACAGTGCCCACAACTTAATCCGAATGCAGAGAATGCTTTAGAATTATAAAAAATGTTTTGAAAATGTAATTAACAGTTTTAGGTTTTTAAATTTTATACATTCGTTTATTATTTTCTTCTAAGATTCAATTTAGGTTTTTATTATTAATTTTTAACATGCCCAAGAAGAAATTGAATAAGTTTTTTGGCATGAATCATCTAAATGTGTCTAAACTGATTGGCCAAATTGGTGTTAATTGAAATGGACCGATTCAATTGATTTCTTCACCATACATTACCTTCCAACAAATTGTAACTTTTGAGAAAGTTTCCAATTCTGAATGTAATCCATATTTCGTGTAGTTCATAAAGGAAAAACAAGGTAGAAGCACATCCGCACATTTCTATAGTTTCATTGACAATCAGGGATGCAATGGATTATACGAACTAGGCTTGCGCAAGACACATTATTCAGATACAATAAAATAATCACAGTAGTTTGAAATCTATATTTTATCAAATAAATAATTATTATTTATAGTAATTTTAATTAAAAATAATATTATTTAGAAAAAATTTTAACCGAAGATTAATTTGTCTTATATTTGAGCATTAACAGTTCTGCACCAATTGAAATGTAGTAAAACCTAAAGTACAATATTAGTAGTAACCACGTGACGTCGAATAGTCTAGGGTATTATCACGTGCAGCTTTTGTCCCAGTAATTTGTACGAATCGAGGCGTTTGTTTATTGATTTGTTGTCTTTAATGATCGCTGTATTTTCTGAAAACATGTCACTTGATGCGCTCAGAATCATGTTTAACTACTTCAAAAAATGTCTGGAATATTAAAATTATATTTTTGGATTAAAAAAATATACATTGAATTACCGAGAAAATATATGGTCTAAATGTTTTTTGAAGATTAGTTTGGTAATAATATATTTATCAATATAAAACACTTTGCAAACGAAATTTTTTAATAAGATGCATTTAACATTAAATAGATGTGAACTTTTCTTGCTAGACAAAAAATGCATAGTCTTTTATGGGATTCCTCTCTGAACACACATTAATATAACATCCTTAGATTTCACTATGACTATTGCTAATGATATCTACCAAAATAAGACATCCGTATATCCCAATTCTTAACTTTAAAACTTGTAAAAATATTGGAATTAAGATATTTAAAATTACAATCACCAGTGCAGTCTAACTGGATTTACAAAATATACATTGAATTACCTAGAAAATTTATGGTTAAGATTAAAACTAAAAATTCATTTACAAATTCTCATTATCAAAATAAATTGAAAGTAAGTAGGTTTATTTTGTATTCTGTAAAATTACAAATCTATTATATTTTTTTCAATCATTTTTTCATTGCTGTGGCATGAGTAATAGTTTCTAAATCTATTAAAATTTCTGGTTGGAATACAAATTAATAGTAAATTATTCATATTTGAAATAATAGTATTGAAATGTCTATTTTGAGACCACTTCACTTCTCTTACAGTCTAAGATGCACAATGATAAAATAAAATTAAGTAATGAATACTTTGTATTTTAACATTTTGGAAGCAGTTCAACTAAAAGCTTTTTTACGTATTTAGAGAAAATTTTTTCATTTTCTAAGCCCTTGGTTATATGATTGAATTCGTATCGTATTTTACAAATTTATGAATAAAAATATTTTTATTCTTGATATTAAGTATTAAATGAAAGAGTTATTATATAACAGCAATGATTGCTGCTACTATGAGTAATTTTAAAAGTCGCAATTAGTAAAACTCGTTAAATTGCAAACATTTTGTCAATGCTATGACAAATTTGCACGAGCTTTGCACCAATGTCATATTTAAATTTTTATCCGGTTTAGAGAGCATCGACAGCAAAGAATGAGAATTGCAAATCATTTATCTCAGATTTGATATTTTTGTTATTTTCATATAGTAGCAACTTAATTATGTAAATATTGGCAAACTAATGAGATATCCCGATAAACAACAGTTACAAAAGTGCACAAACGTGAAATATTGCAATAATATTTTTTTTATTTTTAGAAAAAGTGTACAGAGAGCGAAACGTGTTTATATGTGCATATGTATATATATATGTATATATATATCTCGCTAATTTGGTGTTATTTGAGATGAAAAAAGGCTTCCTATATCTTCTCCATATAATTTCTATTAAATATCTCAATTGCTTTTCATAGTACAGCGGAACTTATCAGAGTTGTAACCAGGCCATGATTTCAAGCCCGGGCCCGACCCTGGCTCTTTAACCCGTAAACCAAGCCCGGTGTTGCAATTGGTAATATTCAATCCCGGGCTTCATATCTTAACAATTATAAAATGTTTGTAAATAACAAAATTAAGCATATAATTGAAAATTCTAAAATGAAACCATTTTTGCATCAAGTGCATTTTTTAACAATAAAGTTAACTCATGATGGCATCAAAAGCGATCGACTTCAAATGAGTATAAGCAATTTTAATGGAAATTTTTAAATTGTTAATAGTGGTATTGCAGTATTAATAATAAATATGTTTATTGTACATCATATAAAAATGTTACAACCTTATGCAGCATTCCCCTTGTAAACATGCAAATAAAACACAGTGTATTGCTTAAGTAATTTAAAGTTTTCGCGGGGACAACCAAAGTATAAATGAAATTGATTGGCACTTGCTATTACTAAGACCATTTCTGAGTTAATTGTAATTATGGTCACCGTGGATTTATTTCTTGATGAATAATTAGACAATTTAACATAATAGAGGACGTAATATTTTAATGTAAGAGAATGTATATTCATTAATAACCTTCAGAACAATTCTAGGCTCGTTCTTCAGAAATTTTAGACCCGAGCCCGGCCCTTTCAAAACCCGGCCCGGCTCAACTCTGGAGCTTATTGAGATAAGCTTGCTCTATTTTACTAATTCCACCTAATAAATGTTTCGTTGTCAATATTTTCAGAGTTTAATAATATATTATTTTTGCAGAAGTTTAAGTTTTAAAAACATTTGATATGGCTATTGCAAATATTTCAACAATGGTTAAGTCTACATTTTTTATGCCTGCTTTGATTTACCTCTAAGAACTTTCTAGCCAATAGAGATGTGGGAAGATTCTATTTTTATTAAAAATATAAAATAATCACAGAATCTAAATTCACCACATTACTGCAGATCTTATTTCTCTTCGCAATCGAGCTTAAATCCTGAAAAATAAGTTTATGCAATATTAAAGAGATATATTGAATCAATATTATTGCTAAGGCAGGAGAAATAAATGCATCAAAGAGTAGTACTAAAGCTAGGTGTACTTTAAACAAACATTGAAACAATTATTCAATATATGTGTTTGTAAATGTCCATTTTTACCCAATAACAATGTCAATTGTGAGAAAGATTGTATGGTTATTCATACTAAATGTACATTTTTAAAGACTAGCGTTGAACGCCTATTATGGTCATAGGAGGTATGGATAAGAAAACGTCACAAATTATATAGAAAAGTGAAGTAAGGAAAAATAAACGCTTAACTAGCTTAATAAAGCAAAGATATATGATGTCTGAGTCAAAGTAATCAGAAAGGAATTTTTAATCTTTAAAGTATTAGTGATGCCCCATCAGATAATGGTGTCTAAGTGGGATTGAATTTGAAACATGCTTCACTCAAAATCAAATTAGGCTTAGCCTACCTGCTGTAGCAATGGAAGTAAGCAGGCTTGTCATTTCTGACAAAGTAGCAGCAGCTATTGCACCGGTTGCTTTGATTGGTTATAAAGTAATTGCCAAGAAAATTGTAGTTTGTTGAATCAAAATAAGAAAGTAGCTCATAGAAGAAAGTAAAGAAAATATGAAGGCAATATTCGTAGCATATACATGTATTTTGACGGAAAAAGACAGAACATTACGGAGAGTAAAGAAAGACGGAGATTTAGTGTTACAAGAACACTATGTCTTAATCAGTGAACCAGCAGATGCATATCTAAGGCACTTATCATCATCCTTGGATAAAGCACATGAAATAGCTAATAACATTGTGAGTTTTCTCCAAGAAAGCGGTATAGATCAATGTATAGAAGTTATTTGATGTGATGGCACAAGTACCAATACGCGATCTAACGGTTGAATAATTCACATAATTGAAGAAACCACTGCAATGGAGCATGTGCATACTCCATATGAATGAACACCTTCTTCCCCATCTTTTGGAATATTTTGATTGAAAAACAAGAGGAACATATTTTTTCGGGATGAACCCTCATGAGAAAGCTTGAAGAATTGTGAAAAAACACATTATTGTTTTCTAAGGTCAACAAAGGCATCAATCTGCCTTCAATACCAAAATACATAATCAATATCAACAGCAATTACTTTATAAAATTATAACAACTATGAAAACCGGAAAATATTTGATATTATGAAACATTCTGTGTTTAGGGCAATAGAAAGGTCAAGGTTGGACTCGTTCCCGATTTTGATTTCTATTGCAATTTCATTGCATTTTAACATGGATTGCAATGCTGGAATTTTGAAAAAAATGAAAACAAACCAAGAGCAAACAAAGAACAGAATTCAATTTACTTTCGCAGGCGGCCAGTTTTCACTTTAAATTTGGCTGGAGTCACAAAGACGTGTAACTCAGTTTAAATTTGGAGTATGTCGAAACTAAGAGGACCTATCACATCAAACGCAAAATGCAAATAAAGAAACTTCTCTTAACTTTTTAAGAGTTATTTCAATATTAAAATTAAGACTAGTATTATGTATAGTGCTAATTTCATTTAAAATTCTGAAGTGGTTTTGCTTGGAACAAAATTGCTCAATGATTTTTTAGAAATCGAATTTTTAGTTTTTTGAAAAAAAGATTCAAATTATTATTTAGCTATATATATATATATATATATATATATATATATACAGTATATATATAAGATTACACTATGATCAAATTTCTATTAGCTAAAGCTATTAGTTATATTAGTTATACAGGGACAGGGTA
>CABFPE010000063.1:1322721-1336652 GCA_900660155.1 Hofstenia miamia | reverse complement strand
ACTGTATATATATATATATATATATATATATATATGAACGCTGGATACAAACTTCTAGAACACCTATAGCGAAATGAGTGTGCTTGTACAAACTCAATATCTAACTATTTCCAAAATACTGCTCTTCTTGAATTTTTTTATTGTATTGCAGTTCTTTAAAAGTAAATAATGAAAATTGTTGAGTTAGTAAATTTGAATTGTTACTTGTTGCAAATTTAAAAGTCTATGCTTTCTAATACATTTGATTTATTAGTTGCAAAAATGAGTGGGTGAATTTATTTTGTTGCAATGGAAATAAATCAAGTAAAACATATTTTTCTACCAATTTCCATTTTGATTGTTTATGAAATTGACTATGCTGGTTGCACAAGGACTACATATTAACAAAACATTTTCTTAAAAATACATACAATATTAAAACTAGTAAACCTTATTAAAACACAATATTTAATTGAAGTAGTCCAAGACGTCTACGGCAATAAACATCCATTATCTTTAACTGCTGCTCTCCTCAGAATTTGAGTTGAGGACTCTGGTAAACAAGGAATTCATGAAAGCACCCTAAAATAAAAAATTATGGGCAACCTTTAAACTGAAAGTAATATATACAAAAGTTGGGTGGAAAAATGTAGCTAATTTAGTCTAAATAGCAAACTATTCATCTGAACGGTGCTATTATTGCAAGCATTACTACAAATTAGAGTAGAGGAGTTATTAAAGAAAGTTATTATACATTTTAAAGTTTTTCACAAAAGGGTTGTCTTTATCCGAAGGCTTCGAAAAGGCCTTCATATAAGTCAAAGCTTTTAATATTTATGAAAATAATTGTCAAATTTCTTGTGTTCCACCCTTTTAAGGTATTCTAAGTTATATATGAATTAGTCATACAAGAAAAAAGAAGTGATACGATGAAGGATACATAAAAATGTTCTTGATAAGAACAAATCACAATGCGTGTAGAAATATGTGATTCATTCCTTAACAAAATATTTAATAAAATGCTTGATTTTAAATAGCAAAGTTGGATGTAAAACCTGAAATGATTTCACTACCCCCGCTAAAGAGGTATTGTTTTCGTCTCTGTTTGTCTGTATGGCAGAAAGATTTCTCAAAATGTAAACGATGGAACCCTATGAAAAAATATTTCCTGATTTATAGTAAATTTTCTAAATATTGTACAATTTCACATGTAACAAAAATTCCTTTGTATCCATTTCTGAGTAGCACAACCGAACGACTCCTAACTATTATTCTTATTTGATCTTGATGCTATCATTTTAACATTGCGAATGACTTGAACCATTATAAGTTTCCTATTGTGTTAACCATTTTACTTCCAACCCATGCAATTTGAAATTCAGTTAGCCATAGCAAACCATTTAGTATTTTGAATTGAACATTTCACTTCCTGATCTTTTCCAACAGCTTGCTCTCTTTAAACGGTGGGATGAATTATTCTACAATTAATAACTTCAAGTCATGCATTAACAAGTTATCATCAGCGCTTGCATTCATTATTAAAGGGCATACACATTGATGAAATGTAGACATATTTCGATATTAATATAGTAGTTCCTAGGAAAATATACATTTCATTGAGATAATGCTAATTTTGTTAAAAATTTCAATATTCCATTTTCATGTCATCTTATAAATTGTTAACCAATAGCTGGGATTATAAGTTATAACCATGAATAGCGCTAAGCTGTTCATAACTGGAAACGTTTTCGTTACCTATCTCCACAACATAAACAACTTAAAATGATTTGAAAAAGTATATGAATTCACAGAAATTTAAAAAATTAAGATGTATAGGGTATCATATTAATTTAGGCAAGAAAAAAACCATACGGGTGCTGTATAGATGATTAGCATTATAAACAGAATGATGCAAAATATTATAACTGTGAGTGTAATCTTCCATTTATAGTTTTTCCAAATGATGTATTTGACTGTTTTCCATGGTGACATGATCCACAAAAATGATGTAGCAGGTCGACTAAAAGAAAAGTTATATGTAATTAAATTCAGTGAGTTTTATCAAAGTCAAACTAAAAAAAGTATACAAAACAAATATTTATAATGGATTCATTAGAGAGAAACTTTCACCTCCATAATTATAATAAAAAAATAAAAAAAGGCTAAATAAAATAAAGCTATGAATAATAGCACCAAATTAAGTTCAATAAAAGAACACAAAAATTGAAAAGATAAGCTATATATACTAGCATCGAAATGTTGTACAGAAGCATTTTATACAATAAGGACAAATATTTTCAATTTTCAAAGAATTAATTAAGTTCCTTAGAAATGCTAATAATTTTACTTTTAAATGTCCCAAAATCATCAGAAAAACTTAGAACTTTGTCTTCAATAATAAATTTAAAAAATTCTGAAGAAACGCTTGATATAATTTTCCCAGCAAAATATCAAAAACTAATGAATTTTTGTGCAATATTTCTCAAATTTGAATACATAGCCATGAAGAGTTTTTTATTTTTGTGAGCTTTATCTAATGTTGGTGGAATTATAACTATCTCACTACTAGTATCAGAAAATTTTTGAAATATTTTAAGAGGTAGCCCATTTTAAAAAATTCATACAGCTTATGTTCACTCTGCAATCTAAGTACAACATATATTTAATATGTAAAAATTGAATTGAAGCTTAATGAAACCGTAATTGCATATTATTCATATTTCGAAAATATTTCAAATAAAATTTTTGATTGTTAATCAAAACCTGATATAAAAAACACAAGAAATATTTGTGCAGCAAAATAACATTAATACTATATTTTATTTAGTGTATTATACTGGAATTTTTAAAAAATCACATGTGTAGAAAAATACATTCCTATACATTTCACATATTTGTAGTGTCTTATGCAAAGCATGTCAAAAGGTTTTGCATCAACTTATTTCTTGCACTGGTGCAAAGGCCTATGCTCCTTCACATGCTAGGCCGTGGTTAATTTATGAAGTTAATTTATAAATGAAATTTCCCTTTCCAGAACATTCATTATGATCATTAGAACAAAGATAAAACAACCATGCGATGTGAAACTTTTTCCCTGACTACTTACATGTTATTCCAATATAGTCCTATACAATATAATTATCAATAGATGCATACTTAGGTGCCTCCAGCTTGGGGTTCGAATTAGGTTGATCCCGCGCTTTACCTGCAGGTTTAGCATCTATGTCTTCCTGACCACACACCAACTCTATTTCTAAGTCTAGTTTGCTCTAAATTAGATGTGATTGATTCAAAGTAAGACTTATGCATTACCGAAATAACTTTCCCTTCCGGTGATTTTTCGTCATCTCTGTAAACGGGCCAGAAACCTTTGAGTCGTTTCTGTTTGAACAATGAAATAGTCTGAGCATCCTTATTTAATTGTTCCAAACTGCAGTGTTTAGCATCCTTTGCAGGGGTGAACATGCCGTTAAGATCCAAAGTAAGCAATCCTATTACATCGTCAAATGACAAAACATCATTGTCGCAAACTTGGAAATTAATGCGAGCAGGAAAATATTGCTCCGTTTTATCTATGGTCCAAAGGTGTTCCTACAATACTTCAGCTGAAACTTTTGTCGTTTTGATTGATAAAAATTTAAATATGACTACAAATATGTCTTGCTAGGAATACACTTTCGTTGTAAATTAATTTCAAAGACTGAACCAGATATTTCATTTGAGTAATTACCTACGCACTCATTGTATCATAATTCAAGCAATGCAACACACAAAAAAATAGATTGAATGTTGGCTTAGCACGTCATAACATGTAAATTTTTAATCAATTTTGGACTAAGTACATGAAATTGACGAATTATACACAAGATTGTAAGAGATTCCGAAATAATGTGAAATAGGCTTTGTAAAACTACTTTCGAAAAGCATTTCTGAAGTGCATGTCCTGAAAAAATCGATTATACCAACTATGTCAAATCATGTAAATTTATTGAGGAGCAAGCTTTGTTGCAGAATTCTCTTGTGTTTCAAGTAGTCAAATGAACAAGCTATTTTTTAATTATTCATCAAACGCTCAAAAGTATATTTTTAATTTAGACTTTAATTGCATGTTGGCGAATTCATAGTCATGCAGTATATTTATAGCACTTGGAGGGCATCAAAGTTTTAAATATTTAATGTGTGATCATAAGCCAATCAGATTCAATGAATTGGCCTCGGCAAGATAAATATGTTATGGCCTGTTAAACATTTATCCCCTTGGTAATACCCAATTTAGTGTCGATCCGTCCTAATAAGAAATTGCAATAAATTAGTGAATGAGAGCATCAAATACAAATATAACACAGTTTACAAATTTTTTTCAGGATGTAAATTCAAACTTTCATTAATTTTATACACCTGCCAGAAACGGAGATATTCCTTCAGTAAAGCTCAGTATGTTTAGTAGACCAAATGATAGGGAAACCATAATACAGTACATCCAAACTTGCACATATTTTAGTAAATTTTGTTAAACTGATCTGCTTAATATAATAATATATATGCATATCACTGCTAAACACTCATCTTAATTAAAGAAATAATATTTGTGCAATGCACGTGTAGATTGTACACAAGACTTCCAGTTACTATGTTTTTTATAGAAGTGTACAATGGCGCTGGAACGAATTTTGGTTAGGGTAGCATTTATTACCACCCAGCATATAAATTAACTGAGAGGACTGTCATTGTTTACATCATATGACCTAGAGAGATTTTTTTGAAAGATTGATTATTTTGAGTATACTTTCTGTAACTTAAAATATCAATAGGATGCTAGTCTCATTTTTTTTACAACAAAAATGATGACAACATTTGTTATAGTGCAAATACCTTGCGTTTAACGACAATTCTCTGTAACGCAGGATTGTATTCGAATTGAAATACAAATCTCCAGTTGAACATTCCATCACCATCCATGCTTCGATAGTGCACATCAGTTTCTTGTATATCATGTTCACATCCTTCGAGCCAACTAAATCACAATTTCAAAAGTTTACGAGAATTACTTTTAAAGTATAACGCTTTTCTCCGATGATGGAACTCCAAACTGGAAAATATAATTTAATTGTAATAAATGTTNTTTATTGAGGAGCAAGCTTTGTTGCAGAATTCTCTTGTGTTTCAAGTAGTCAAATGAACATTTTCCAAAGAAATATGAACAATTACCTAAAAGTATGTTTTGAAAGATTTAATTGCCTTTCCTGGCAAGAATCCAAAATAATTGCAGCTCTATTAATATCATTTGTAGACCTTAGGGCATCAAATGTTTAAAGTACTTAACGTCTCAGTAAACCTAACCAACCACATTTAGTGAATGACATTGATTTTTTAACACATTGAAACAAAACATGTTTATTATAACCTCTTCAGAAAGTAAATATGAAATTTCAATAAATTAGTGACTGAGCGCATCAAATACAAATATAACACAGTTTATAAACTTTTTTCAAGATAATAACAAAATCATTAATTTTATCTGAGCTATAATTTCATAAACTAACTCGAAGATTACATTTACTCTTGGTAAAAGAATGCAACTCGATATAAGTAGTACATATTTTAGTAAATTTTCTTAAGCTGATCTGCTTAATATAATAATATATATGCATATCACTGCTAAACACTCATCTTAATTAAAGAAATAATATCTGTACAATGCACGTGTAGATTGTACACAAGACTTCCAGTTACTATATTTTTTATAGAAGTGTACACCCAGCATATAAATTAACTTAGAGGAATGTTATTGTTTACATCACATGACTTAGGGAGATTTTTTTGAAAGATTAATTATTTTGAATATACTTTCTGTAACTTAAAATATCAATAGGATGCTAGTCTCATTTTTTTACAAAAACAACGATGACAACATTTGTTATAGTGCAAATACCTTGCGTTTAACGACAATTCTCTGTAACGCAGGATTGTATTCGAATTGAAATACAAATCTCCAGTTGAACATTCCATCACCATCCATGCTTCGATAGTGCACATCAGTTTCTTGTATATCATGTTCACATCCTTCGAGCCAACTAAATCACAATTTCAAAAGTTTACGAGAATTACTTTTAAAGTATCACCCTCTACTCCGATAATGGAACTCCAAACTGGAAAATATAATTTAATTGTAATAAATGTTGAAAAAACATCACTTTTACTAAGACCCAACTTTTATTCCTATGTTTTTATTCTATAAGTAATTTATTTTTCGACTGAATCGTTAAAGTTGAAAAATTATGTGCATATCCATACTGACATTGATTTATTTGATCGTCCTAAGACGGTTTCAAAGCAATTAAAAGCATTTTTTTAAATATTTCTAGAAAGATTGCAACATTACCAATCGTTGTTCTTTTCATCTGATGTATAATTGTTGTTGTTGTAAAGAAAGGAATTCATATTATTTTGTACATACTTTTTATATATTTGTAGTTTTCCTTAGAAAGTAGTGTTTTAATAAATAAATAATATAGCATTGCCCATTTGGATTCACAATAACATATATCCAATAAAGAAATCCCTTCACAGTACTAAAGTTTTTCCAAAAAAAAATTATTTCTATTTACCACATCAACTCAAAAAACTTCTTCACAGTTTTCAAAAATAGCATTAGATAAAACGAAGAAATTTGCGATTCCTTATTCCCACTACATTCCTTTTTAGAATACAACTTCGCATCTCATAGGAAAAGTATTTTGTTCAAGAATTTTCTCCTCCCTATTTATAGAACTTCTTTTTTAGTATGGAAAGTTATAGGTCCAAGGAAAAGCCTCGTTCCTAAGAAATTTCCTTAAAATGATTTTCACACTCACTTTAAGTTATATTTGAGAGAACTGCGTAGTATACTTAAGCCACGTACAGTTACTGATAGCAAAAAGATTTGAAATCTTTTGAGTATCATTTGGGTGTTTGCTGGGATTGGGCCAAATTTACTTAAATTATTCAGCATCTTATTTTAATAAAATGCAATTAGGACTGGATCTGGCTGTCTTAGCTGAACCACGACTTGAGACTTAAGTTTGCAACTCAGCAAACAAGAAATGTATGAGTGCTCTTGATAGAAATAAATTACTTCATATTTACCCTTTCACATAGATATCACTCATCTGTTCTCCAGCAAAAGACTTATCAACTAATTCGGTGTTTTCAGTGTTGTATACGACGATTCGAAGTTCGCATCTAAAATGTTCACTTATTAATTTATAACCTCAAAGGAGTTTACCATTCATTATCATATGAAGTACAGTATTAGTAACAAAATAGAAAAAACAACATTGAGAAGTCGAGGCATTTCCAAACCACTAAGTACTGTAATTTTCTCCTAATCATATGAAGAGATTCATAATGATTTTGCTTTCTCATTGATAAATATTTATTTGAAAAAAATAGCTATTAAAAATCATTGATGGAGTATTCGCTACCAGTTAGCATTGCTTTCTTTTTTCAAGTAATATCCAATTTCACCGGTTAAATTTCAGCCAGGAACAAAATATGAGGGATAGCACAATTCTTTGTCAACATTAAAAACATAAAATGTAGTTAGTCAACATAAATTTTTTACAGCCACTCAAATATAAAGTCGATTCAAACTCAATGCTTTAATCAAACACGTAGTTAAGGAATATATTCAAACGTTTATTGGCCAATTTTCATATTATATAAAAGATGAAACAAAAATTGAAAATTACTTTAAAAGTTCTTATATCTTCCTGAATTTTTGAGGAAAAAATAGCCACAAAAAGTCGCAGAAATGCTATTTATTAATTGACGAAATGGGATTTTGCAAAAAACTATTGCTCTCAGAATTTCATGCAAAAATTTGAAAAACATTAAGCGTTTCCCATTTTTACATATTGATTGGAAACATTTTAATTAACCTATAGAAAACCGAAATTGAAAGACACTAAGTGTATGATCAACAAATTTCCCCAAATTTCAATTAATAGCAAAAAATTAAAACATTTAATAGTGGGAGAAAAATTATGGATATTTATTGCAATAAATTCATACAAAAATGACTATATAAAGTGTCATATGTAACAAATATTCTTATTCAATATTGTGGATTAGGCGAATACTTGACATTTGAAAAATGCCTAGTAAATGTACATGTACATGATGTACTCGTATACTTGCAAATCCAATATAAATAATACTTTTGAGGATCACGAGGTGTTACATTAAATGCAGGTCCAGGTTCACCAAAGGATTTTGGAAACATGTCAACCCACATATAAAGGGAACCCTGAGCAATGTCAGGTTGAGATGGAGAATATAGAGGTCGCCTTTCAATATGTTCTTTCACAAGATTAACCTGGTTGAGAACATGAAGTGCTAGACGCTCAGCTTCAGGGCCGTTATCTTCATTAGGGCCCGTCTTTTCTAAATCGAAGTGCATAAATAAATAAACAATTATTAAATAGATATGATAACATAATTAGTATGTACATCTATATAATTTCTTTCCTATTATGGATATTGAGTAAAGACCGTATAAAAAATGCGGTATCTATTCAGTTGAAATAAAAAAATTTGTGATCATTTTTTCATTAAAATTTTAATAGCTCATTAAGATATAAATCTGTCACGGTTAGGATTATGTGACCCTTCGCGGAAATCAATCAGAGCAAATACATGAATAATTTTTCGCACCATTAAACACATTCCCTGGCGTGTATTTAAATAAGGATTTCTAAATTTTTTTACGAGGCTGGAAGAAAATTATTTGAAAGCATAGAAAAAACGATTTGATACTTTAGGGTCACGCAAGCAATTAAGTGTTAATAGAGATGTCATCTACAAGTTCATTCCATATATCCTCCCAACTTTAAAATAATGACAATTTGTCATGGCATGGGGATGGTTAAGCACACAATCATGGATGTTCCAAATCTGTCGTTTACTTTATGTTCATACTTAAAACTTAAGATATGCTAGGAAAACTCATCATCATGCTTCGAAATACAGCCATTTTCAAAGCAAATGCATCTTTCTCTTTTAGTACATTTTCCAGTAAACCTTGATTTTATATCTTTGATTTCAGACTTTTTTTCGGAACGTTTGTTTATGTTGGATAACTTTAGGTTTTCCAATATGCATTTATAAATAATTATATTTTCCAAAAACTAATAGTAAATTTTTCAATACTAAAACAAAGAATAGAAAAAAGCCTTACGAGGCTGGAAGAAAATTATTTGAAAGCATAGAAAAAACGATTTGATACTTTAGGGTCACGCAAGCAATTAAGTGTTAATAGAGATGTCATCTACAAGTTCATTCCATATATCCTCCCAACTTTAAAATAATGACAATTTGTCATGGCATGGGGATGGTTAAGCACACAATCATGGATGTTCCACTTCTAGATTGCAGCTTCCAAATCTGTCGTTTACTTTATGTTCATACTTAAAACTTAAGATATGCTTGGAAAACTCATCATCATGCTTCGAAATACAGCCATTTTCAAAGCAAATGCATCTTTCTCTTTTAGTACATTTTCCAGTAAACCTTGATTTTATATCTTTGGTTTCAGACTTTTCTTCGGAACGTTTGTTTATGTTAGATAACTTTAGGTTTTCCAATAAACATGTATAAATAATTATATTTTCCAAAAACTAATAGTAAATTATTCAATACCAAAACAAAGAATAGAAAAAAGCCTCACATTATATAATTTGGAGGTAAGTGCTAAATTTAAAACAGACGAGGCTTACCAAACATGTTTAATGTGTATGTTGTACCATCAACAACTACAGTCCTCGAATTTTCCCAAATTGGGGATCCTAAGTTATTGCGTTTTGTATACCATTCAAGAATTTCTTTAGGAGATTGACAATCACGCCATTTGTTCAGACCCTTTCTAAAATAGCTAGTTGAAAACTGGGTTAGTCAAATCGAAAACCTAAGCAAATCATTTACCTTATTTATCTGCTCACAAGTTATGGAGATGATATAATTTTAAATGAGCGCTTGTGAAAAAATAACATTAATTTCTTGTTATGTTCATACATTGAAATTCAAATGCTATATCAACGATCCCGCCAAGAAATTTACCTATGAAGGCTTTATGAGTATATGTTCTATTGAATACAAATTTTACTTGTTGTTTTGTGGTTTTAAATATAAACAAGTTTAAAGTTTAATAAAAAGAAGAAACTTGCAAAATTCTTGATATCATTAGTTCAACTACATGTAATTTAAAAACGAAGAGTAGTGTCAACTAGGTTTTGAATTCCGGGTTTTTTAGAAATTTATTCGCTATTCAATGGAGAGAATCAAAAACAGCTAAAACTCTCAACCAATGTGTTTATTGTTTTGCTCTATTGTCTGGAATTTCATGTTCAACTAGTGAAACTAAGACTAGCAATATTTTACTGTCTAGAAGTTGCTCAACCTTAAAACCCAAGCGTTCTCAGTCAGAAGAAATGATTTCAGTTGAACATCAACTAAATTAAAAGTAGCAGTTCAAGGAATAGTTATCAACATTTTAAGATATGATGTAAGCTGAGCTACTCAGTCGGACGAATATTCGAACAAAAATGTTTCCCTACATTGATATTATACGAATAGCAAAATGTATTAGTTAGTAGAAGTTTTAAATCCATACATCGAAAATGTAATATGGGTGTAAAACATTGATAAAGCATGGACTATAATACATAAAATTGCAAAGCTTCATTAATGCTTTAAATAGGTTTTTTTAGCAAATTTGAAGAAATGCTGCAATATATCTTCAAGCATCTTTAAACTAGTATGAGCACCAATGAATATTATTGCTGAACATCGATAGTAGTTATATATTACTTTTTCAGTATTTTATCACTCAATGTATATGCACAAGAACTTTATTTTAAAAAGGAAATTGAGTTGAACTTAGACAGCTGGCTTAAATCTCAGCACAGCTTAGGCCCGAATATCACACCATTTGCAAATCTGATTGTTGTGCAAAATGTTAACTTACATGTTATACTTTTGAGGTAAGCCACAAAGAGCACGATGTTTTGATAAGAACCTGTCTTCCAAGTCAATCACAGTTTCTCCAATGAGTTCATTTACCTTAATTGAATCGAAATCCCACACCTGGATTATTAGGTCTTTTTCCACTGGTAGGCTAACAGTCATTTCAAACATTCGCCCGAACATGGGGTTGATAGTGTTGGGCATATAACGATCTTTGTCATTGATGTATTGCTTTCCACAGCGTATAATAAGGAATGGATCAGACTAAAAGGCCGTATTCGTCAAAGCATTCATGCTTTAATAGTAATCTGTTGATGTTTCGAAACTGATTGTAAGTTTGTCTAGTTCACATTTATCACATTAAAATCTAAGTAAAGAAAAACTGAAAAAATCCGTTTTAGAGGCAAAACAAGCTTTTTAAATTGCAAAAGCTTAAACCTTTTTCTTAACCCTATTTTACCTGTGTTTTTTGTAGTAGTTATTCATGAGGAGGCCGATTTGGCCCCCAAGATCTCGGAAATTACATTCGATCAACACCAAATCTGGTGTGGAGATACTTTGACATATGAGGTATATCTTGGCAAAACCATTTTGCGATACGATAATGATTATGCAAATTATGCGCATATTAACTAGGTTATGCATCACATTTTCTAAATTTCTCATTATTGACGCAAAATGTTCGAACTATTACTAAATAGGAATCAAGAGAAAGGCCTATGATGCAAATAAAGCATAAAAACATTTAATTATAATTTGCATTTAAAATTATGCATTGCTTTCTATTCATAACCCTTATATTAGAAAGTCGTTATTTTCGAAACTCTCAAGAAATGTCAGTTTTTCATGGACACTTTTTTAAAATCGCTAAAACTTTGTAACCCTTGATCCTATCGGCATAATTTTTCGTCAAAAGTTGCAGAACAAGTTACAGAAAAAATTCATGGAAGGATATTTTATTTAAAATAATGGTCCCTGATTTATATCTAAAAATATGGAAGGGGAGAGGTCAATTCGAACCCCCAGGAAAGATAGGGTTAAGGAAAATATTTGATTGCACGATTTGCACACAAATGAATGATGGATGCTATATTTATTCGATAGCAGAGCAGAATACTTCAACATGAAATTGTTTTAAGAAATACAGTGGAATCTTGCAAATACATCCTTATTATTTATGATAAAATTTAATATAAAATAGCAAATCTCTATTAAAAACGGTTTATTTTTAGAAACCCACTATTTTAACAAAAAATGACCAAAAGATTTTTTAATCATTGTTATGCAAACGATTGCAAAAAAACATTTGTTCTTATTTTTACTAGAAAATCGAACAAGGACATTTTAAGGTATTGTGTGTTATGATATGAGATATTGCGAATTCACACACACACACACATATATACATATATATATATATATATATATATATATTACTTATTGTACTACACGTACTTCTAAGTTTATTGTAGTAACTTATAAATGTTTTTTTACAGTTCCTTCACATCCTTGCTGGTTTAAATTAAGTAAAAATATACGTACCAAATTTTACTTTACTAGATTTGCAATGTAGTGTATATTAATGATAATCTCTGAACGATTGTAGGTTAAATTGAGTTTGATATAAGTCTTACGATCTGTAAAAGAATTCGTGTAATAGTAACTGATCCTTCTGCAGTGTTTATATTGACTAAAGGCTTATATTTGCTCTTCGGTGGGCTTATTTTAAACAAAAACGTTTAAGGAAACTCCCCCGACAATGTTCTACTCTTCCACTTGCGGCTGCGAAAGTATTTTTTATTAAATTTAATAATAAGTGAAGCTATCTGTAGTGTTTTTTTAAATTTCTGTTCTTCATCATTAAATTAATAGAACGGATAAAAAATAACAATTCGGTAAATTTTAATGGATATATTAAAGTAATTGATTCTTAAGAGAATGCAAACTACATGACATTTAGATAATAATGTCAAACACTATTATGAAATCAACAAAATTTTTATAGTACTGAATTTCTGATAAAGATCAATACGATAGTGCGAAGTCTTGCTGATATCATTTCTTATAGTCAACTTAGAACCTTATGAGCTTACAAATAAGTAAATTGTCACAATTACAGTATAGGCTTTGCAGCTTTCTAAAATGAACTGGAAACAGCAAGGAATATTTAGAACAGAAGAATTTTCTGTATTCGTATTGAATGGGTTTCGACATTGGTAATCATAGTGAAGTAAAACGGTAGGATTTATAATGAAGTCATGAAATTTTATGCGCAATACCATTCAGTTTTTTTAATGTAGACCTTTTACATGAAAAAGCAGCAATATTAATTATTACTATGATTAAATAATGAAAATAGAATTAAAAATTTTCACATTTTTTATTAATATATTTAAGTATAATCACCAGTCTATGAAAACCCTCAACATTATTGCATTATTTTAAAAACAAGCAGCATTATTGGGTTAGGTTTACTTAATATGACTAAACTAATATTATAAATATTTTCAGATGAAATTTACATATTACTATAGACGGACATCCTTTCTTTAAATTTTCAATACCAAGTTTGCCAGCAATAAAATTTATGTTACCCATGTTTACAATTTTCTTATAATTAATTGTGATTAGACTTTGCTTAAAGTGAAAAGTTTGTAACTTAGGTCATAACCAATTCAAAGAGCACATTTAAAAGACCGGCCATCGTAATGAACTCACCTTTGGATTTTATGATGTTTTTGTTGATAGAAACGTTTTCAACTTTTCAAGATATATTTGGTAAAACATAAATTCTAATAATGTCGCAATTAGCATTCTGTGAATGTCGCATTTTGTTTATTTCTGCTTGCAACCACAGTTAAACTTTAGATCTAGGGCAGGATGTAGTGTATAATTTTTGTCTTATTGCTGTTAGGTAATAGAGATGACCAGAGTAATATTTATGTATTAAA
>CABFPE010000063.1:1284295-1304440 GCA_900660155.1 Hofstenia miamia | reverse complement strand
GGATTCTTACCCGCTTCTACCATACTTTATTTAATAACACTGTAACCACTTAATATCTTTGCCTGAACTTTTGAGACTTTTCCTAAATTTTTATGTGGATTATGTTTAAGTAATAAATTTCTCAAAATCTTGACAGATTTAGATCAGTATTATCAACCTCAACAGGTGATAGCCTGGAAAATCGAAGAAACGTTTTTTTCAAATATATGCAGAGTCATATACATTTTTTGCAAATTCTATGTAGAATGGCCCTTTATAATAAAACTAGTGCCAAATTTGAATTAAATCTGCTCCCGTGGCACAACATTGATCTACCTGAATATTTATTCGAGAAATTCCAATTAGACCTTAAGTAATACAGAGTAATCAAAAAATAATGACGTCATCAAAAAGGTAATGCTACCATTTTGTTAAGAACACAATGATGAATGTTTATGCAAAGCTTCAAGTTCATAACATTTTTGTTCAAAAGCTATGGAGGGTTGTGGTATCCGCCTCACCAGTGTTGAGGAGTCCCGAAAACCCCTGTATAAATAGGGTTAAAATATAAGATATTCTAGCCTGCGGCGTGAAAACCTCTAACTTTGCGCACTGCGCACCTAAAGTGACTCACGCAGATTGTCTTCAAAAAACAAAATATTTCAGGGTAGCTGTTGTTCCCATTGAGATTAGACCGCGTCATTATCTAAACACTAGGTATGGAGATAATTTGAATATTTTTGCAAAAAGAGGATTTCAATGAAAAATTCTTATTGCATGTAATTCAAGCATAAGCACATGTTTTAGCACACATTTTCATCTTTGTATGAGCGGGCACTACCCCATAGATGTGTCCATGTAAAAACCGTTCAATATTTCCTAACGATTCGTGACTAGAGAGAAATTATATGTTCTGACTGTTCGGGGGTGCATTTGATCCCAACTCAATTTTTTTAAAATTCAAAGTAAATAGCATCTACACATGTGTATTACATCATTGAAACGTGAACTTAATGAAACATGATTTTGATTATGTTAATGAACATTTCAAATTTTGGTTGTAGACTACCATTATTTTGAAATATTATGCATTAAACCAATATTTATTAATACTGAAAATATGAAGTTCAATATCACTTTACCATCTTTGGAAAAAACACACTTTTTTATAAAACTTGCAATAGTTCTGCTATTTACAGGAAAAATGTTAATATTTTATTGAAAATGAGCTTAATAACAATCACAAGTATAAATTTGCACAAAAGAATGCTTTATGCAATTTTCTTTCATTTGAAGGGTTTCTTTGTTTAGTGAAAAGTCATAGAATTATATTTGTGTAACTGCAATATTTTCCAAAAAATATTTATTTAAACCTTGCTTTTTATATATCAGTTATTTTATTATAATTTAAGAAAGAATTACAAAAATATCCGATCATATAGAAAGATTGAAGTTAAGAAACCTCCCTCATATAACATAAAATATTTTTCATCAATAAGTTATTGGAATATGCATAAGCACCAATTTAAAAGTTATTCTTCCAAATATTTTTTTATGTTTATGTTCAAAAAATTTATTCGTATTTTCTTGAATTTTAAAATTTGCAAAATTTTCAAGCTGAATAATATTGCATAAAATACTCTGAAAACGAATATACAATTATAGCTTGGAATTGTTTATTTATCATTGAAGGTGATAATTGCTCGAAAGTTGATCGGAGGACTCTGCTAAACGAAGAGCTTTTGTCATTTAATTACTTAATAAGTAAAGTGGGCAAAAGTGGTGTTACATGAACAATTTTTACTGTCCAATTTTTGTTGGTCCGAACAGACAACTTTTACGGCCAAATTTTAGTTGGTTTGAATAAACAACTTTTAGTTTGGGAAGTGGGGTTCTACACGAACGATTTTCGCTGGCTTACTAAAATTGGCAAAAAAAATTGGTGCAGCATGGGCTTAACAGGCTTCTTGCCCCAATAAATTTAATACTCCAACCGTTTCTACACTTTAATGCATGCTGACATAGTTCTTGACTAAATTCTATTTGATGATCATATCTTAACTGCAAGATCATATTTTAGAAATCCTAAATGACAAAATTAATCTACTATATTGTTCATCTAAAAAATCGGTTATTGTCAACCTTGGGCCATTATATAGTGGTAGCTGTATGATATCTACATAGCAATGACCATTTTTGTATCAGTAGGATTTTCCAGGTTTTGATAGAGCAAGTAATTTGATGTAGGCAAACATAAAAATATGAAAACATATTTTAAACCTGTATTTTATCCAAGCCTCGATGTACGTACTCCTTCGCTTCCTTATAATTTTCATCGCCAAGTGATGCGTGCAACTTTGTCCACCAATCCATTGTATCATCAGTGCCTGGTGATAACTAAAGATTTTATTTAACTGTTATGTTGTATTTATTGGAGAAAATTCCTAACTATCAATTCAACGAGCACAAGTTAGAATCTAATAAACTAAAACATAATATGTTAGATGCCGATTAATGAAAAAAGATAGAATTATGTTCTAAAAATTAGAAAAATACTCACATATTCTTGCTGCTCCTTCTGGTATTGAATCCTAGACATTACCTTTGAGGTTTCCGGCATCACCTGCACAAAAAATTCAATGTTATAGAGCAGTTAAGATTATATTAGAACTTTTTGACATGATGGTACTACTTTTAACTAAATAGTTCATTGACATTGTGCCATCCGAACATGGGCACACTATCATTTTATGGAATAGAGGGAAGGGTGAAATCTGAAAATATATCATGTACATTTCAGAATGTATCAATAAAAAGAATTATTTTTGCAAAAAAAACTCAGAATTCAATAGCAGTTTCTAAACACACTTATATACAGATTTGGTTAAAATTTATTAAAATGACATGTTTCTTTTGTTGTTGATTCAAGTTTGCTTAATTCATTTCATTGTTCATATTCAGAATTGGCCTGTGTTATGTAGAAAGAGGACTTCTTAGATCGAATGTTAGTTTTAGTTTAATGATGTAATGTATATGCTAAGCACATACTTTTAAATTTAAATACAAAAACGCATATTTTACCTTTGTTTTGGTAAGAAAAGGTGCTTCATCAGAAGACTTCGTCAGTGGCTAAACATTTTCTCATATATTTCACAACAGTTTTATTGAACTTACTTCACGATCTTCTGAAATTGTAGTTGATATATCTGATGGCTCTTCCTCCAGCGTTGTAGCAGCACCTAGAATGTAAAATTAGTGCTTAAATGCCTAAGCCGTTAAAGAAACATTAACACTTGTGTAAGATCTCCTAGGGTGCGTTCAATAAACATTTATCAATATCATTTGATATTCATCAAAATGCTCATCTGATCTCAATCTTAGAATAAACTATTTCTTCTAAAACGCATATTTTCTAACATAAAGAAGCAAATATATCACGGAATTAAAATTTCAGTAACACCTAAAAGTGCTCATCACCGGAAAAACGCTTTCCAAATAATACTTCTTTGAAACCGATTCTGAGATTTGCAAACAGTCGGGCCCTAATGCATTCTACTTAGCTACATGTAATGTAATGAAATCAAATGAGGTTGCTTACTCCACTTTGTTAAGTCTACTTCTGTGTAGAAGCCCATTTTCGAAGCCCGTTTCTGTAGCACAGCATATTGAGTAGGTCCTAATAACATAGTTATTAACTATACAAAGTATCTTAATTTAATTATTCGAAAAATCGTCAAATTTTTACTGTCGCCTGCTGAATCTAGCTGCTTCGGTGGAGTGATTCTGTAGTTGGCTATAGTAGACAATCGATGGTTTGCGACAGTTGGCCTTCTTCCAAATGGGCGACTGTCTTTAATTTTAATATTCATTGGTGGCATGTATTTTTCTTCAATAGGCAACATCTAAATTCTGTATTAAGTATCATTCATCCTCATTCTATCTTCCTCATTGCTAATTGGAAAGGACGAAATAAATTTTTCAAAATAAAAAACATCAATTCATGAAATCTAACAGTAGAAATGGCTATGAAGATCATAGCTTAAATGCAATAAAAAGTTAATAGAAGAATTGCTTTGAACGGATCCTGTTTTCGTATAATTTCAATTCTTATTCAGAAAAATTGTTAATTGTAGTAATAATAACATTTTAAATGCATTACACGAAATATTCCCTTCGTAAAATATCTTAATGCTCTCATAAACATATTTTCAAATGTTTGCGCTAAATGGGCCTGCTTCGTTAAGTCGTTTCCAAATCGTTCAGTATATTTTTGCTCTCAGGTGAATCGATGAAATATTTCCTTTGAAGAAAAGCAGTACAACAATACACATTGCTATTTTTATGCAATCTATTAAGATAAACGCAGAATCGATGTTGGAACGCCATCGTGCGACAAAAGTATTTTATAGAAGAAAATATTTTCCGTAATAAATTAAAGTCGTTTTAATAGAACTAAAGGAATTAAGACATCTCATGGGTGTTTTAATTGTCGATTGACAGATCTTTCTGGCCTCAAAATATCTGTGTTTATAACGTGATCAAAGGCCCAATTAAGGCTGCATTTCTTCATATGAAATACCACAGTGAATAAGAATATTCCACGAATGGAAGAATGCTTGAAAGAAAATTACAAAATAAACTATGTTCAGCCCTTTATGTAAGAAAAATAATATTTATTTCCAAGAAATAAAATTTTCTATAAGTCTGATAATAAAATGAAGATGTTGTCATTGATGACAGCGCAAACGTTAGATAGTTGACGCATTTGTTAGCTCAAAATAAATGACTTGTTCACATTGAAGCCAATAAACGATTTTGATAGAGAATTATAAACTGGACAACTGGACTGGAAGTGGATGCGAATCTAGTGATCTGCTACACATTCTTAGACTAAAAATTAATATGATATTTTGCGAATTCGTAATGTTTCGGCAAAAAAATAAATTAATGATAGAAACTTATTTATTATTGCAATACTTCACAAGAAAATTTTAAATGTTAGAGACGCAAAAAGGTATAATATTTAAAAAATAAAGTAGGTTAAACATTTTTTACCATTTCAAAATATACGACACATTCTTCAAAATTAGGGCATTCTTTGATATTCTTTACTTTGCAAGTGGACTTCTTAAACTCTCCAATTTCGAACTCTACTTGTGGACTGTCAACTTTTGCCAGCCGATACTTTTGCAGATCTCGAAGTCCCCAGACTAAGATCTAAATTATGCTTAATAGATTTTTGCTATTTTAATTTAGTATAAAATTATTCTTAAGAAATCTTTTAACACTTAAACTAGAAATACATAAACTAATTGAGAATATTCTTTGGACATTTTAATATTTTCTGACGCACTGGGGCATCTTTCAAGTAGAATAATTTTACTTTATTACTCTGATAAACTTGTTTTTCGGTATGAATTATAGGGGGTTCCATTACAATTTAATATCAATTCGTTTGAAAACCATGCCGGATAAAGACCAAGCTTTTAGCAACAATCTAGACTGGATAGACTATTGAATAAATATCTTGATTTTCTATTGTTATTGCCAATATTGGCTAAGAAGTTTTGCCTACCTTAATACAGAGGTGTAACCAGATATCTCAAAATGTATGAAAAAGAAGGAAGCGGTCTGACATAATTTGAAATTTTTATTGCAGTAAAAGTAAAAATGATTAATGCGAAATCTATATATGCAGATTATTAAATCTGCAATAATTTTTTATCATTTAATAGATGTTTTAAAAATACGGTAAGGTTATATTTTACATTTGGATTTTTCTTAAATTCAAAAAAGGTAATATAGGTCTCCTCGAGCAACACCACTGTCTTAATACTAATCAATATTACACTGCTTTGTCGTATTGAGTATTCTAAACCAAGAAACAAATGGATTTCTTAATATTCGAAATGTGATATGAATCTGGGGCTATTATATAAATTTTGAATTTTCAGTTAGATTTGCGATGAATTTTACTAAACTATTTGAAGCTAAATATCAACATTATTTAGTATTCGTTACCTTTGAATGAATATTTTAAAATTATTTTCCTTCTAAGATTACCTCAACTGCTGTTCTCTGCAATTTTGGCGCAACGTTACTAGGCACAACAAGCACATTGCGAGTTTCATCCATAGGAGGCTCATAAGGAAGATCGCCTTTGCACTAAACTGGTTACTTGATAAATTTTAAAAAGTTCAAATTACCAAAAGAAGTTCACAACTGCACAGGATATCTCCAGCAGGCAAGTCAAACTTTTTTACTGGTATCCATTCCAGTTGAGGCACACGGTGATCATTTGCGGGATCAACTTTTACTAAAGGTCTCACATCGCATCTTCCAAGATAATCATCAGTTCCCTAAACAGTTAGCCAGCATTGTACATTAAAACCGGACTGACTTACAACGCTATCCCAATCAAACACCTCTACGGTGATTAGTGGAGGATCGTCAGCAAGCATGACTGGGTTGTTGAAGTATTTCAAATTATTTACAATTAATGTCTGATTGAAAGTAGGATTCACAGTTTTCATGATGATCTTTGACTTCGTACTTCTGTTTAATGCAATAACACGACAATAGGGATCTAAATCATAATTTTAAGTACAAAGAGTAAAGTTAGTTTGCATCAGTGAAAAATTCGGTTTTAAGCATTCTGTTTCAGGCTTCGGGAACGTCTTAGCCTGATAAAACCATAAAAGCAAAAAGATTAAAATAATTTAGGAATACTCTACAATATACAGTATTTAGTATCGAATGCAACAAAATTGTGAACATATTTGCAGTCTAAATACATGTAGTATCTGNGGAACGTCTTAGCCTGATAAAACCCTAAAAGCGAAAAGATTAAAATAATTTAGGAATACTCTACAATGTACAGTATTTAGTATCGAACTCAACTAATTGTGAACATATTTGCAGTCTAAATACATGTAGTATCTGAATTTATTTTTTTAGGAAAATTTTAGTCAATGAAGTCATTTTTTGTGGTTCGTGAAGATCTTGAAGTGTAAATTTATAAATTCAGAAAGTCCATTTTAAACTATTTTGTTAATTGTTTCAATGTTGAAGAGATTTTAAATGGATTACATTTGTGGCTTAATTTAGTTGAATTAAGGAGCCAAAATGTGCAAAAACTTCCTTCGACATCGTTTCCGGCCATTTATTTTTGATATTAATGGGAATTTGGTGTCGAATTTTCGCTACCTAGAGTTTCGCTTTTTTTGTCCAAATTACAATTGCATATACTTCATCCGCTATTAACAGTAAGGAGTTGCTGAAAAATCTAAGATTTCAAATCACANTTATTTCAATGTTGAAGAGATTTTAAATGGATTACATTTGTGGCTTAATTTAGTTGAATTAAGGAGCCAAAATGTGCAAAAACGAACATGTGTTTATGGTGTTTACTTCCCTCGACATCGTTTCCGGCCATTTATTTTTGTTGGCTTTGATATTAATGGGAATTTGGTGTCGAATTTTCGCTACCTAGAGTTTCGCTTTTTTTGTCCAAATTACAATTGCATATACTTCATCCGCTATTAACAGTAAGGAGTTGNAGGGGGTTCCATTACAATTTAATATCAATTCGCTTGAAAACCATGCCGGATAAAGACCAAGCTTTTAACAACAATCTAGACTGGATAGACTATTGAATAAATATCTTGATTTTCTATTGTTATTGCCAATATTGTGCTAAGAAGTTTTGCCTACCTTAATACAGAGGTTTAACCAGATATCTCAAAATGTATGAAAAAGAAGGAAGCGGTCTGACATAATTTGAAATCTTTATTGCAGTAAAAGTAAAAATGATTAATGCGAAATCTATATATGCAGATTATTAAATCTGCAATAATTTTTTATCATTTAATAGATGTTTTAAAAATACGGTAAGGTTATATTTTACATTTGGATTTTTCTTAAATTCAAAAAAGGTAATATAGGTCTCCTCGAGCAACACCACTGTCTTAATACTAATCAATATTACAATGCTTTGTCGTATTGAGTATTCTAAACCAAGAAACAAATGGATTTCTTGATATTCGAAATGTGATATGAATCTGGGGCTATTATATAAATTTTGAATTTTCAGTTAGATTTACGATGAATTTTACTAAACTATTTGAAGCTAAATATCAACAATATTTAGTATTCATTACCTTTGAATGAATATTTTAAAATTATTTTCCTTCTAAGATTACCTCAACTGCTGTTCTCTGCAATTTTGGCGCAACATTACTAGGCACAACAAGCACATTGCGAGTTTCATCCATAGGAGGCTCATAAGGAAGATCGCCTTTGCACTAAACTGGTTACTTGATAAATTTTAAAAAGTTCAAATTACCAAAAGAAGTTCACAACTGCACAGGATATCTCCAGCAGGCAAGTCAAACTTCTTTACTGGTATCCATTCCAGTTGAGGCACACGGTGATCATTTGCGGGATCAACTTTTACTAAAGGTCTCACATCGCATCTTCCAAGATAATCATCAGTTCCCTAAACAGTTAGCCAGCATTGTACATTAAAACCGGACTGACTTACAACGCTATCCCAATCAAACACCTCTACGGTGATTAGTGGAGGATCGTCAGCAAGCATGACTGGGTTGTTGTAGTATTTCAAATTATTTACAATTAATGTCTGATTGAAAGTAGGATTCACAGTTTTCATGATGATCTTTGACTTCGTACTTCTGTTTAATGCAATAACACGACAATAGGGATCTAAATCATAATTTTAAGTACAAAGAGTAAAGTTAGTTTGCATCAGTGAAAAATTCGGTTTTAAGCATTCTGTTTCAGGCTTCGGGAACGTCTTAGCCTGATAAAACCATAAAAGCAAAAAGATTAAAATAATTTAGGAATACTCTACAATATACAGTATTTAGTATCGAATGCAACAAAATTGTGAACATATTTGCAGTCTAAATACATGTAGTATCTGAATTTATTTTTTTAGGAAGATTTTTAGTCAATGAAGTCATTTTTTGTGGTTCGTGAAGATCTTGAAGTGTAAATTTATAAATTCAGAAAGTCCATTTTAAACTGTGTTGTTAATTATTTCAATGTTGAAGAGATTTTAAATGGATTACATTTGTGGCTTAATTTAGTTGAATTAAGGAGCCAAAATGTGCAAAAACGAACATGTGTTTATGGTGTTTACTTCCCTCGACATCGTTTCCGGCCATTTATTTTTGTTGGCTTTGATATTAATGGGAATTTGGTGTCGAATTTTCGCTACCTAGAGTTTCGCTTTTTTTGTCCAAATTACAATTGCATATACTTCATCCGCTATTAACAGTAAGGAGTTGCTGAAAAATCTAAGATTTCAAATTCACATTAAAACAGGGTTAGTATTTGACACCTTGCTTCATTTTACATATATACACACAAGCCTTTACGCTTCGGAATTGCGTATAGACAAATTACTATTTCAAATAAAACAAAACCATCGTTACGACGTCGTTTTGATGTCGTAATAGAGTAAATGTTTCGTTCATTAATATTTGTGATGTTTTAGTTTTGATTTTTTGGCGTAAGCTGTTCAAAGTTTAGAAAGTATATATTGCTAGCATTTTATTGTTATAAAGTATTTCGCAACTTACAGTTATCAATTTATCATTGTAATCACAAATATAACGCAATTATCCAAAATGCAATGTATTTTCTAGAATAGCATTTATTATAATAACAGCGACTGCAATTAATGCTTATGTACAAGTCAATATATGTAATTTTTTTGAAATTGTAGAAGAATATTCATATGTTCTTTGCAAGTGCCTCCAAATTTCAGTGTAAAATTGTAAATCATTCTGTTTCTTTGATAATTATATTTTCGGTGTGGTCTTAGCAGCGTTTGATGGGTCAAATTAACTTCGTTTTGACGGCTTTATGCTTACTGAGTTGTGACTTGCACCAGTCCTAGGGATGTCTTAACAAATAAAAAAGTATCTTGAATATATCACTATCCTGAAGACAATGAGAAATTATTTGCGAGTAGGTCCACTGGAGGGAGTTATGGGTAAAGCTTTGATGATCAAAATCATAGTAATCTGATACGAAAGATATGTTGTAAGACGTCCTCATTGATAATGGAAACAAATTCCTAATATTGATATGCCTTTTCATTGATTTAGAGAACATTGCGGTGGTTTCAGGTATTTCTAACAGCTGATTTTAAATGAATACAGTTTAGCCCAGCGTAGTGGTTTTTGGTTACTCGACCGATTTTCTATTCTATATGGTTGTGATTTTGATTAAGTATATTATAATAAATACAGTTTTTAAATACAATTGTACAATAATATTTTTGCTTTGCATGAGAGTAAACAGTAAAAAGTCATATCATAAATATTTCAATGAATCGTACCTGAATATCCTTGGTCATCGGCTGAAAGGAGATCTCGGGCTTGATATAAGTAGAATCGCAATTGATAATTGTGCGGATCTAAACTGTGTATTATTCTTTGCTACCTGCAAAATCGAACCTTTAAACCTAATGAACATTCTTGGTGCAATGTTGATTAGAGGCTTTTCTACCGCTATATTCTAAAACAATCAATTTAGTAAAATATTTTACCCACGAAGGATTTTTCCTCAATATTCTATGTAAATCTTCTGTGAGAAAATTCTCTTATTTCATACTACAATTATAACACTCGTAATGGTAAAATATTGTAATTGGAATAGCAAGCTTTATGTTGTCAACAAGTTCAAGTCTTTTAATACGTAGGTACTGAAAAATTTCAAAATAATAATAAAGCTTTTAGTTAAAACAGATAAACATCCATCTACAAAAATAATGTTAGGAAATTTCTTANTCATCGGCTGAAAGGAGATCTCGGGCTTGATATAAGTAGAATCGCAATTGATAGTTGTGCGGATCTAAACTGTGTATTATTCTTTGCTACCTGCAAAATCTAACCTTTAAACCTAATGAACATTCTTGGTGCAATGTTGATTAGAGGCTTCTCCATCGCTATATTCTAAAACAATCAATTTAGTAAAATATTTTACCCACGAAGGATTTTTCCTCACTATTCTATTTAAATCTTCTGTGAGAAAATTCTCTTATTTCATACTACAATTATAACACTCGTAATGGTAAAATATTGTAATTGGAATAGCAAGCTTTATGTTGTCAACAAGTTCAAGTCTTTTAATACGTAGGTACTGAAAAATTTCAAAATAATAATAAAGCTTTTAGTTAAAACAGATAAACATCCATCTACAAAAATAATGTTAGGAAATTTCTTAGAAAAATATACTTAATTCTAACTCAGAAAAAAACAACTTCTCACCAAATATATATAGCCCCTAAAATTTTGACAAAATGCTTTCTCACAATTTGCTTAAGTGCAAATTCTTTTGTTCAAAATGTTGCAATAATATATTATGCACTTCTAGAGATCGTTCTCCTTCTATGTAAGTACCTTGAAATATTATCCTCTGCAAATGCAATTAATGAAGAAGAACGGAAAAATTGTTCTGTGAATAAACATCATTATCAGAACTATTCAAAAAGACGGTTCCTTTACGCATTCCTAAGTTCGCAAACCTTGTAAATGATGTCTTACTTTTAAATCTAGTGCAATGAGATCTATTATATAATAAGTTAGAATATAAAAATAAGATTTGCAGATTAAGTAGTGGATGAAAACTTCTTAATCCATCTATAAATTGTTTATATTGATGAGATAATATTATGTGTTAACTTAATGAAATACTATAATGCACATCAGGGTGATAATAAATAATAAAAATTAATTATCAATTCCACTGATATTTCAAACCACAGAATTAGAATACAATTGCACAGGACATACTCTACTGCCAATATTTTTAGCAGAATTTCTTATAGATCAGTCATGTCTAAATAGCTTAATCCCTCGAAGAGAAACAATGGTAATCAACTATTGATAATAACCAAGTTTGATGATCCTGCAATCGTTCCATTCACGTTGCAAAAAACAATGGGTTCACCAATAATTAGAGTACAATATATATTTAGAAGTAATGCATTTCAAAATATAAACCTCAGATATGTGTTATTGTAAGAATAAATTTTGCAATTTCAGTGATCATATCAAATAATTGATTTTGAAATGTAAAAATATTATTGTTTGTCATTAATGGCCTTATTTGATTTGAAAGACGTTTATATGATTATCAAAAAATGATTCGAAATCATGACGATTTGTAAGCTAGCAAGCTCTTTGATTTGGTTAATTAAAGCCACTTGCCTACAGTGAAGTACAATTATTGCCTCATTTAAATTGCCAGGCTGGATTGCAGTAGTCTTTGAACCACTCCAGGACAAACCCAAACAATATTGAAAATGAATTCGCATGAAAATGAACAAACGACCCAGCCCATTTTCAAAACTAAGCGGTTTGGAAATTTTGGATTCCCAGATATTTTAGACAATACTACGAGGTCAAACTAACGGTTCAACGAATAAAACATTGTATCATAAGATCCGATTATAAGATTGAACAATTCCAACCTGTTTGAATTGAAAAAAGAACACTGGCTGCGCATCTTCATTTGCTGGAATCAAGTTTCGATACCATCTGCGGCGTCTTCTTGTATCTAGCTTTGATTCGAATGAATGCCATGAATTGCACATGGCTCTACCATATTCAAAACCCATGTTTTCAGGATCCTAAAAAATTAACAAAAATTGAAAATATAAACTTAACATTAAGAAATTATAAAAAATATACATACTTCCTCAACGTATGACTTGATTAATTCAGTGAAATCTTTGACCTTTATCCGAAGTCGAATCCATCGACGTCTTCTCCAAGTATGAAACGATTTTTCAGATGAACTCCAACTCCCTGTGTCAATATCGAAGGAATACTCCCAGCCATTTTCATCGACAGGCCGATCCATGTCAGGTTCCCATTCTCCTTGATATTGCCAACCTGATGGAGGATCTCTGCTATTAGGCCCAATAGCTTCTTCACCATACTTAGATGTACAAAGTTTAACATTAATTAATATCATTCATATCTTTAGATGAATATCATAACATATTAGTAATAGTAAAGAGACTAGAAATAGTTCATTAACAGACTTTTCTTCCCCTTACGTATTGTGTCTATTACGGTGACAGTGAAAATTGCAAATTTTTCATGTGAACAATCCCAACTGATTTTAGTATCTCTTCAGATTCTGGTTGATGTCCTCTAGTGGTGCTCTCTACAACAAAATCTTAGGTTTCATTTATCACTTATTTATTCTCTTTTGAATACGATTGAAATTTGAAAGCTACTAATTACTAGAACATTCATAGACACTTCCCTTATTTTTCGTTCTTCGTAATCCTTCTATGAAATACTTGCTGCCTGTATAATCAATTCTGTATTCTTCTTCTTGACCTACTATATCTAATTCTCACTTTGATTTTTTATTATTCAGTTCACTGATAATTTGAACATATTACAAAATTCAATAGAGCCAAAATTCGGTTCAAGTCCACACTAGAACCAATAATTGGCGTAGTTCTCTTGCAGCTCGTCTAGAATTCAATGAATTTTAAGAAAATATTTTTCTATCTTAAGTTTTGGAACCACACTTTTTTTAAAAAATTCAAGTACATTTCTCTAAGTTTCATGCATGTCGAAGTATCATACCATTGTAACCCAAGGCACTGCAGCAGAATGCCATTCTTGGTCTGGAAAATTGGTTTGACTTTCAAATACCTCATCATAGCGTTCATTAAGATCTTCATCAGGATCAGTATCCATGCTAAGGATTTAGTTTTAAATCTTACTATAACTATGGTTTACCTTTTGTCTACAGCAACAAACCAGTCGCCATCAAATTGCCAGTTAGCAGGCGCTATAAATTCTTCTTTAGGAAGAGCAACCTAGATGAAATTGAATTTAATATTGCCAGTACCTATGAAAAAAATTATAAAACTATTGGTTGATTTTAACACAAAGGAAATGACCATTTATCTTATGTTTACAATCGGAATTTTGGTAGCAGTTAAAATATCAAAAGTTTATTGAATGCTAAAATTATTGTACATTTTAATTAGGATTTTTATGCTATTATTATGTTCAAAAGTAATAAAAAACTTCAAAAACAATTGGATAATGAAAAAAAAGTTTCGAATATGTGCAATATAAAGTAATAGAAAATCTGCTTGCATATATTGTACCAGAAAGAGTTTTACAAATCTTAAAATATGTTTTCTCTAAATTAAAAATGATCAAATATTTCGTCATCAGCATAAGTATTTTTGTGTGAATAAAAATCCCTTCTGTCGATTAGCTTGCATAATATTTGAAAAACATCAACTTACTTGGTGAAATTCGTCAGCAAACTGTGGATCGGAACTCTTCCATTTTACTACTGGTCGGTATTTTTCATACTCAAACTATAAAAATATAACATATCTTAAGCTACTTAGAAGTTACCGTTTCCGCAACGACTAATAAGTTGCCTTCTCCATGCTGGCTACCCCATGCATTCTCGTCTTTTTGCAGGCCAAACCACATTTTGAGGCGAATTTGGGCAGGAATCTTGTAATTTCTTTGTTTCTTTCCAATAAACTAGGCAAATCTGTTAAAAAACATATTTTCCTATTGTAGCAGAGCATTACAATTATAGAATAATCCATTAAAAATTTTGTTCATTTTTAAATCGCTATTACTATTATGTATTATCAGAATTTATCGGGGCCAATATTTAATTAGAAAAACTTTCACTTGATTTAAATATATCATAGATTTTCAAAGCCCCTGCTAAATACATTTAGCCTTTTATGTGAAGAAGACTTTGTATTTCGACAAAATCTTTTTGGTTTTTAAGAACTATGTCGAAACCGAACATAGCCATTGGAACTTGTGCACAGATTCTAATGTTCCAACCCGAATCCGAAATTCAATACCAGAACTCCTGATCCCAAAATGAAATGAAAAAATAAAATAAAAAATTTTAGACACCAAAATATATTTCTAAGAAGTAAGTCTGCTTTGATCATTTCGAGCAAACTCGTGAGTTTAAAAGCTTTTGATTCATTGTGATAAACCAAATAACGACATTTAGTTTGGATTAAAAGTTCATAGCTGCATGTCATATAACATGTGTAGTAACTTAGAAATCAATCCGACTTCGACCCGAAAGATTGCCTATCAAGAACTGAACCCGAAACCGACCCAATTCCATCTCTGAACATACAATTAAGCTTAGGTGCCATTGCATAGTTTAATCGAGACTATACATATAAATAATTACAAAATATAACTTACTGATTCAAAGCATAGCAGGTTTATGAAATTAACTGTCTGAAAAAATACTATAATTTTAAAAATGAAATGTGTGGCATCAAATGCTACTCTGATCTTTAAAAAAGAAATTAAAGAGTATTTATAATTATAATTCAAAGAAATACACATATGTCCATACCTTTAGTCTGACTTCATGAAGCTTAGAACAGAATGATCCTTGGAAATACCGTTTTGGATGATAAAATACTTTTGTTACAGGAATACGAACATATGCAATTCTAGATTCACTCCCCAGCATCCAAATAATTATATCTGGAATACTGCATTGGGCCTAAGATATCATCAATATTCAAAGATATTAAAAATATTTAATCTATCAAATAGATTAAAAAATGAAGTAATTAATTTTCAAAAGTAATTTTCGACTTTGGAATGTTCTTGGAACATGCTTATCATCTAGTGGAGTGCAACAATGTGACCCCCTATTTACGATGCTTTTTGCACTTGCATTATATCGGTGGATAGTTCAATTTGACAAAGCCGATGGACTTAAATTCAAAATGAGGTAGCTTGATGATGGTTTGTTCTGCGGAACCAGACAATCTCTACTAAGTTGTTGAAAAATTATTGAAAAAGTTAAAAGTTGGTCAGGAATAATAATTAATCTTAAAATGTGAGATATTCAGCCGTTTGGACCTTTCAAGCTTTCAAGTTGAAATGAAGAAATCTAATGATCCCAATCGATAAATTCTTGGTGCTCCTAGTTGTAATAATAAATATTGGAATGAGGTTATCACTAAGTAAATTAATGAAGCTAGGAAATTTCTCAAGGAATTACCACTCCTTGATGACCCTCAGGTAGCTATCACTTTGTTACGACGATGTGGTGGTTTCTGCAGGCTTTCTCACATTATTTGTTGCTGCCCACCTGAACAAGTTCATAATGTTATAAGTTCTTTTAATGAGTCATGCAATGGTTTGAGAAATGCACTATAAAAGAACTCACAGAAAGTGCAAGAAAGCAAACTCTTTTAAGCCTGACAATTGATGGGATGGGTTTGCGTTCGCTCATCCAGCATTCTACAGCTGCACACATAGCGTCAATAACGTCATTTGGGGAAGGCGTTTGTTTAGAAGATTCTTTCCAAAAACTTAACAGTTGCGTTGAGGTACTTGATCAGTTCGATAGGTCAGATGTAGGATGCAAGAATCAGTCTTTATTATCTGCGATTTACTTGAGAGCTCTTGCAGTACAGGTGATTCAAATAGCATCTCAAAGATCGTGCCTAGTCTCGATTCTGTATTTCATCTATAATTCATTTATTAGTTCCCTTTGCCGTAAACTCATAAGTATTGATATAATTTTCAACAAATTATACTATATTTTCAACAAAAGGCCTAATTGTGGAAACCAATTTTTTAAAATTTGGGGGGGCATTGCCCTTTCGCCCCTTCTGCTACGCTTATGGAAAGCTGTCACATTGATGGAAGAGGTTCGGGTTGGGTCAACAGTAAAGTTGGACTAGAGTTTTTATTGATCGGTTCCACTTCACTAAGATATAATTTTATTTGTTAGGATCATGATTAGTAAACTTACTCCACTGAATAACGTGTCAATTGTCATCACGAACTTTTCAATATTCTCAATTGCATTTGAAAAGTCAGTCTGGTTTTCGATTTCCTTTTCAGTCGTTGAGTGGATTATTTCAAGCTGTTTGATCTGATAGTTGACAAGCTTTTTGTCCAGAGCATTGCCTTTATTTTCAAGTGCTTTCAACTCCCGAAGTAAAGACCTAATATTTGAGGCAATAATAAATTTCAAATACTGTATAATACTTACGGAATATACCATTTGAAAACATTTAAAACATTTATAATGTATGTTGCAAGCTCCTTGTCGATTTCGTCATCACCTTGATCCGAAAGCAGTGATCGCATCTTTAATACTTTTGGATTCTAAAATTAATCATTACATCACAGAAATATCAAACAGTCTCATAAATCATAACTTAAGCCAATTGGGCATGCCCGAAAATTTATTTGGCTTTAAAACAAATAGTGACACAAGAAATCAGTGAGATAATTTACGTGTGCGTTGGGTGCTTTTGACACACATAGATTTCCAGAAATTTGACTCAATTATTTATGAACTATCATTATAATTTCCTGTTGAATCCTTAATTCACTAGTTATTATTCAATAATATTAATAGGAAAGAAATCTATTTACGTTATTTACGAATATATCGGTATGATTTTTTCTTGCAACCATTGTGAAACCGCAAATTAACACATTTTCAAATATAGGGTGAAAAATATATTTATTTTATGCTGCGACAAGCGCAGTTGCTTTATCAAGTTATGCTGATAAATTTTTAGCACAACCTATTGCAATAAATTGAGAAATGATAGCCAATCAAATTAATAGACAGACACCCAATAAATATGTGTTGCAATCATAAAAAATTGTGATCGTAAAGGGTAATGGAAAAATTCAGGAAATTCTACATGAAAATCATTTTAAAATTTTCCTAGGTCACCTGAACATAACCTAGAACTATCTTTTTGTAGAGCGTGTAAAAGTCTATAAAAACAAAATGGTTTTTTTGATCGAAAAAATATTTTCAGAACTTGTTTAGACATGAAAAATGTGAATTTTGCATGTATTTGACTAGTTTAAAATATTTTGTTACGTCAAAATTTCATTTTGTCCTAAAAAATCTAATGTATTTTTTTAGTAAATTTCTATATTTTTTGTGATGATCAATTTTGATTTCAAATTAAGCTAAATGCTTTAATATCATTGTTGAAAAAAGTTTTTTACAGTTCGCAAAAGTTTGGAAACCTCAAACATAATTTGTCATATGTAGGCACTACTTTATAACACGTCTTAAACAATAAATACTAATTTTGAAAAGGTTATAATTTTACCATTATGTCAAGATATTGTCAAGATTTGGTTCAAAATACTAGGTTTCTAGGTCAAAAATATAATCCTTGAATAACTCAGATTTAATATTCAGTATAAAGTTCTTCATAAAAGTTATTAAATAATCATATTACTATTAGAACGCTTACCACATCGGTTAATAATCGTTTCGCCATATTAAAAATTCCCATTCGATAACCAATATCTTCAAATTCACAGTCTAATACTATTGTAGGTTTATTATTTCCAAACGGAAGATAATAATAATATTGACCATCAAAAACCGGCCTAATAGGTTGTGTTGTGGAGGGCATTTTCACTCCAGTTGGATCAATTGAATTGCCAAAATTCCCTATTGATACTTCAAACCGAATGGGGTCGTCGACGCTGTCAGTGATCATGTTGGCCTCTTCAAAATATGCAAACACTCTATATTTTCTTGTTTTTGAAAACTTCTAAATAAGCAAATGATTATAAAAAAATTACTTTTTGGATTTAGGTATTTCACGCTTATTTGTATTCCTTTAAAATATTATTCGAGGCCCATTTTTCGCTCGTGAATAGAAAATTATTGATGATCCATTGTATTGCTAACTTTAGTTCATAAGCATTTCTAGCTTAATGGAACTACATTTCAAACTAACAAAGAATTTCATTAGTTCTGATAGCAGCCCGCGGCTGGGCAAAGATATTATTTCCATGAACAAATAACCAATAATAACGGTCAAGTCCATGCACAGCATTAGCAAGCTTCAAGTAGAATATAAGTTTATGTTTTGCACACATAAATAAAATATATACCTCTGCAGCCAAGATTTGCTTATCATCAATAGGCAAAATAGGTTGCGCAGGCTTTGCCCCAAGTTTCATTCCAAGTTCAATAAAAATGCGACCTCTGTAGGCACATCCCTCGCCCTAAATTGTAATTTAATGCGTAATAAACATATGCATTTTTGCAAATAGATTTTTAGTGGTTACACATACTCATCCCTAAGAATAAAAAGTCAAAGTTAATAACATTCTATTATATTTACTTATCTCAGCAAACCCAACCTAAATTTGTAGTGCCGATGTAAATATATGTTAATATCATCTAAAATATGAATATAATTATTAAATATAATTTTATCATGTATTTGATACAGGAGTTAAAGTTATTATTATTATTATTATTATTATTCTTGCATCTCACAACTTCATGCTGGTATCCCTCTCAGCTCGGGGAACTCACCAGTTCCCAGGGAGTGTGAGAGCTTTCCTAAGGACTCTAGCTGTTCCTAACAATGCTGCCTTCTGTGCTACTGCTCCTCCCCACTTTAGTACTCCCAACTCCTCCAAGTATCTCTTATGCTTCTTACTTACTGCTCCTAGTGCGCCTACTACTACCGGGACTACTTCAACCTTCTTTAACTTCCACAGCCTTTCTATTTCCTCTGCCAACTCTTAAAAATCGACAGCAAAGAGTTATTCTTAATGGTAAAAAAATCAAAAATATTATGACGGACCGTGCACAGTTCTCGGACCTATTCTATTTGCAATCTATGTTAATGACATAACTCAACAGGTAAAAAACAGAAATCTCACAAAAAACATAGAACTTAAATTAAATAATGTACCAATAAAGCAAAGTGAATCTATTAACTATTTAGGTTTTGAAATTGACAATGATTTAAATTTCGAACAATTCTTCATGGCTAAAATTAAAAAAATAGCTTCTGGAGTTAGGTATCTTTATCATCTCAGAAATATTTCAAATAAGTACCACAAACCATTAATAAATGCACTCTGCCTTTCACACTTTCAATATTGCTCATTCCTCTTTACAAATATTAATTCAAAACATCGCATCCTCCTGTCTAAAACTTTTAATTGGTCCCTTAAAATATTCAATTTTAATATTATATATATTTATTATATCTGTAAATAGCTTTTTGTAGTTTTGCTTTTGAATCTTGTTATTATTATTATTATTATTATTATTATTATTATTATT
>CABFPE010000063.1:1263815-1279965 GCA_900660155.1 Hofstenia miamia | reverse complement strand
TTTTACTAAAGTTGTTATTATGATGAAACAACTATAAACAACGTAAAAACAACCAAAATTGTTATCTGGGCAGGAGATAGGTTTGAGGATGCCAATGCGTTTTAAGTGCATATATAACAGTTTATCATTAGCATATATATTTAATAGCAATGAATAAACCACTATAAAGTTATAGCATTATAATATCACACATAAGATTCTGTAGACCCTATTGCTTTGCACAGATGCATACAGCAAAGCAATTAGACACACGCAAGACAATATGCGCAGTTAAAAGTTGCAACTACTAACACAAAACTACTAGTATTGAAAATGCATTTCATTACAAAACATGCATTTACTAATTTACTCAGTGTGATCAATAAACGATTATACAGTAAAAAGGAGTCTTACTATTTTTTCGAAAAATTCAAAGTTAGTGCTGACATTTTGCAAAAACTATTCTTATATTACTTTAATTAGGTGTAATTAAAAATTTTTTAAGTTAAAATTTTTCCTTTTTCAACAAATTGAAATAATATAATAAAAATTCTTTATTTTCATGTACCAGATATAAGTTTAAGTAGACACATATTTTCCATATTTAGCTTTTGTTGAATGCTAATTAAATTTAGTTGGTATTAAATTTTAAGGGTTAGCCAATGAGATCTTTGCAGTTGCCTAGTTACAATTTGTTTATTTTGAGCGTGAAGCTGTGTCCATATGCGAAATTTCGTTAAGTAACAAAGAGGCATTTATTTGCAGCTTTACAACAATAAATAAATGCTATCCAATAAATTATATTGTACAAAAAGTAATTGAAACATAACATCGAATATTTTACGAAATATTTTAACAACAACTTATAATTTTAAACATTTTATTTATAATTATAATTTAAAAATTGTGATTTTTTTGGAGAAAATGCATTAGAATAGCTTAAATATATTCTACAAATTATTATATACTGAATTATTTATTAAATCTGAAATCGCATCACAATAGAGTCTTATGAGATGTCTCAACAACAACTTATTAAGACATCTATTGAACAACAGCATCCTAAAAGCATCTCACTATTATATGAATCACGTGCGACATTAATGGAATGAGTTGGGATGCTTTTGCGGCAGTTGGTTCAGTCGCATTGCCAGATAGCAACAGAATATTTTGTAGCAAGATGTTTTGTAATGTACATATACTCGCAGTAATTTTACATTTTCTGTATAATTATTATTTGGTGTTACTTTACTTTAGGGGATCCATTTGCAATTACGTTATAAATTAATAATTAATCTCCAACCCTCATCAAAAAATTGAAAATTTAAAAAAAAATAATTTAATACAATTTCAATGGTTGAGGTGTAGGGTTAGGGTTAAAGTTATTAAGGTCATAATGTAGCATAATCCATCAAAAATATCAAAAAGAAAAGAAATATTTAGTTGATGGAGAATATACTCCTTAGAAGTTACCTTAATTTTGTTTGGTTTGCTTATATTATTACGAATGCAAAGCTAAGTAATTCTTGTGTGTAGTGATCAAAAAGGCTGTTGCGAGTGGAAATGAAATGGTGCCTTGATCTCTATTCACATCTAGGTTACGCATACAACTAGGGAACTTCTCTACTTGCTTAGCTGGCTAACGATCGTTTGTTTCTACATGTAGTAACAAATTCATGATAAGGCTAGTCAGCCAACATTAGGTGTATCTTATCTTTACTTATCTTATTTTATATCCAAATTTAGTACACCCTAGGAGACCTATAATGACTGACCATTTATATGAATAGTATCGTATCATTATATTTTATCTATTTAATCTGTAGGTTAGGAAGCTGCTTTAGTTTATAGTTAGTTTGTATTTAGTTCTACTTGATATATAATGTTGTTATGCATTTAAAAATTTAATGAGAGCTCTGACCACCTCTATTTTTATACGGTTTACTAAGATAATAATCTGTAGGAAACAGTTCAAGCCTTAAACATAGATCTGTTAGTCAATGTACTAGAAATTTTTATTTTATGCTCTTCTGAAATAATCAGTAATTTTGGTAGAAAAAAATGATAAATAAAATACAAACGATTCACAAATCATAGTAATGTATAATTAAATAAATATTGCATAAAATGCAGGTGATTGGAGCCAAAAGGAAATAAAATTCTAATATCTTTGTTTCTATAGCATTAACAGATTGAAAGCACCTGCCATCTAGTCTAGGGCCTAAAATTTTTAAGCAAAGGTATGTTTTAATAATATGCTTTAACTTTCTAAATGTATACTTGCACCATTTCATATTACAGTAATGCATTTGAAAGTAGCAGGAATTAAAATGTAGGACTTAAGACTAGCAAACCACTAGGAAAATTGTTAAAAGAGATTGTCCCTTTTCTGAAAATGATTGAAATCCTATAGACTTAATACTTAGTACTACAGTCTACCACTACTTCAATTTTCAAATCACAATTTTTCTATGCCGTTAGATTAACTTTTGTTTTGAATTTCAAACTTAAATAAAAACATTTTTAAAATGAATAACTAGTTATATTCAATGTGAGTCCAAGTCCAGATAAATTATGAATTATTGTATACTATAAATATTTTACACCTGGGAAAGCCCAAATTATTCAAAATTATAAAGGTTGAAAGCCCTCTCTGCTGCTAGTACCTTCCTTGTCTCTCTGTCTAGCTCCCTAAGTTCATTCTTGTTCCATCTAACTATTCCTGCCGAATTTTTCAACACTGGTCTAGCCCATGTATTAATTGCTTTTATACTATTCTGCCCATTCAATGCTGACTTCTGTAGTACATTCTCCTCTTGTATTCTTTCCTTAGCCTCATCTTCATTTCCTCGTGATCTGTTCTGTCTTTCTCTATCACACCTAAGTACTTGTACCCCTCTTTAACTTCCTCAATCTTATCCCCACTGCTTGTCCTCAAGCCATCCCTATCCACATTATTATTATTATTATTATTATTATTATTATTATGCAAATAGACACTTATATAACCTTTCAGTTTAATTACAAAAAAGCAAGCAGTAGTTATCGCTTACCTTGCCTTCATTGAGATAGTCATTTGAACTCCCCATTGATGATACCCCTTCTTCACGAGGTGCCCCATACATATTAACCCAACATGGCCCGAATGTAGGTAAGAAACCATCTTCTTCAGTCGTAGCTGATATAGCGCTTAAGTTCAACTCAGCCACTGCGATTTTTTCATCTCTGGTCAATTGATCACTAGATTTAAAGATCCTGTTTTATTAATTAAGGGTAATATCGTTATTCCAAATAATGGTGATTATGTTTAAAAATTTATTATAAATAGCAAATTATACTTAATTCCATGCAAACTATAAAACTTCAACGCTGGATTGGCAATACTATCAAAGTATGTCCAATAATGAAAAATTTTAAATTTTCAAAAGTATATCTATATAGGCTAATCTAAATTGTGTATTCGAAAAATTTTGTTTTTATCTAAAAGAATTTGATTTTAAATCCCTTCTCATATGAGCAAGAAAAATGAATTTGATCAATAATTAGGGATTTTTAAAACTAATTTCTCATAAAATGCTCAGTTAACAAAGCTATGACGAACTAGATTTTTAGGTCAAACATCAAAGCTTAGCTGCAAAATATATAAATAAATTGCAATGAGAACAATTCATTATATTGATATGTGGACCTGCATAAGGAAATCCATGACCTCCATAGCGTAATACAAGGAAGAGATCAACTGATTACTGAGTGCGAATCTGTTTAATTCACTAGCATTAATCAAAACCATAAGCATTTTGCAACTAGGCCTTTCTGCAAAAAACAGATTTATCATCTTTTTTGACAACTAACCATAGCAAAGCTAAATCGATAGCTTAGTTTTCATATAGATCTAGGCCATCAAAATTTTATCCAAGGATGATACAGCATTGCAGGAAATCGGAAAAAACAAAAAATATCATTCTCTTTTCAAGCTTCATCACCACAAACTGGAGTCTAACTAATTTAATGGATTTTTCTATAATCTCTTCTTTTTGCAGACATCTATGTATATCTTTAGGTATGTTTGAAGTAATTAAGTGTGTTTTCTAAGTGTCTCTTAATATAATATGTCACTCTAATATTTTCAGATCTTCAAATAATCTTACACAGCTGTTTCTCCTTACAATGTGGACTGAGTTAATTTGAAGTAAAGCCTGGATACATCTTACAAAAATGGCGTATCAGCTATGTGTTTAAAATTGGTCTCAGAACTCAATGAATATTTTTGAAGTTCAATCACTGATTATTGTGAAATAACTTGCTATTACAATATGTGTATATATATATAAATTCGAGCTAAGTAATATGCAAAAAGTTCTATGCTTAGTGGCGTACGCAGAGGGGACATGGTGGAATGCCCCCCCCCCCCCATNCCCCCCCATTCACGTTTCCAAATTTGATTTTGACTGGATAAATCAAAAAATTTATCGTAAAAAATTGAAAAATTTAAAATCTAGGATCATGAAATGCATTTTTTAGGGTCTATTTTCTCAATATTTTCAAAAATTTTCGCAGGGCTTCGCCGTGCATTTGGTAATGACGATGATTTCCCCCTCGTCAGAAAATTCTGTGTACGCCCCGTGGCAATGCTTAGCACGAATTTTAGGATTGCCAACAAGCAACAGATCAGCTTGCAAAAGTGCTTGATGCTTAATGTGTTGTAAGTATTTTAGACAATTTTCGACATTCTTTAAGCAGAAGAAAAAATTAAAAAATATTTAAAATTTTGATAGAACATCGAATTTTAATTTATCAAAATATATCATACAATTACATCTGACTTACAGATAGACAACTAAAGCATTTTAAGATATCTGTCTGCAAACATATTTAAAAATGTACGGGAGGCTTGGAGATCTGTTCGCAGGTCTCGTTCACTCTTTCTCGTTTGGGGATGATTTCTTTTAGAGAATGATCAGTGAACTTGCATATTTTGTTTTAGAGTGATGCATCTCTTGAAGACAAATTCTGAACAGGGAGTAAACTTAGTAATAATATTAGAATTTATGAATCTTTTTTGGATATTATCAAGGACGCATAGTATATTTGTTCCATCACAAACAGTAATGCAATAAGTCTACTGAGGAAGAAGTAAGCATTTATATAATATTTGGGTATCAGAAAGAGAAACAGTTAATGAAAGAAGATTCTTAATGGGTTAAAAAGTTCAGGTAATTTTCTTAGCAAGGTGATCAACATAGTTTTTTGAATCAAAGTTTTATCTAGAATAACTCCCAATAAGGCGATGCGATTTAGTGTTATAATGGATGAAAATTTGAGGGCATTTCGTGCTTGCGTTTGAACGAAGTGACAATTTCTTGGGATTTTTCTTCATTTAAGAATGAAATTGTTTATTTGGTTATAGTAGTAGGTGCAGCATTCTTGCCCGTTTTCTCAGGGACACAGCATGTAATTTCATCGGAAAATTTTATGAGGCCTGCTTCTGCCACATGAATTTGCACATCGTCATAAACAGTATTGAAAAGTATTGATCCCAAGATTGTGTTTTTGAGAATACCAAGAAAAATTGGCTTAATATTCGAATTTTTACCAAGAAAGACGTCTTGTTTTCGATTTTGAAGGAAATAACTAATAAAGGGAACTAATCCTTCTGGGGAATCTCTGAACGAAATGAGCTTTTTAGTATTAAAGCTATTTCGCATGCAATCAAAAACTTTTCTTAAATGTAAAACAAAAATCCTGGAATAGTCAATACCTTGTTTCTGATAATTTTTCCCAGTTTTCTAGAGGAAGAAGAAATGCGTGCCTTGTTGAGAATATTTTACGGAACCCAAACTGATTTCTTAGCAGAACAACAGGGATCCTTCTTATTTGCAATATTATTTAAGATGCGTTTGTGAATTTCTGAAGAAACTTGTGAACAAATTTTAAAAATAATTATATTTCGCACTAAGAATTAAAGTGTTAAAATAAATTTTGTTGAGTAGTGCATTAAATAAAATTGGCATTTAATACATAAATTATTAAATTGTCTATTGTTATTAGATGATAAAATTGAATGCTAGTTCGGAAAACATTTCTGACAGATCTCATTAATGAAGTGAAAATTAGTGCTTGCTCTACACAAAGTTTCAATTAGAAAATTTTAGATTATCCATTGTCCTTTTATATATGCATAAATACATAAGTTTTGCATCTAATGAAACAAGATGTATGTAAAATTGTGAATAAAATCGAGTTTACTTAATTCATTGCTGCAGATAATCATTGGTACATATGTATATATGTATAAAATTTTGTGTTGGCATTTTTCTGAGTCGTTATGTTAGCCTAAACTGTGTGGCAAATATACTCATCTTGGTCAACTAGCTACAAATATATATGTGACACTTAAGGCAAGCTGCATAACTTACCATAGGAGTAATGCAATAAAAAGTAAAGGTATGTCAATGAAAGTAATGTTTCAGTCAGTGAATAAATCATGTTAGTAAGAACTTTCTTTGTGTTACAAAGTATATTTGATGCATAACGGCTACGGATTTTTAGATTTACGGTTAAATAAGTACAATTAACAAGCAAAATTCTTTTATAATCAAACCTCGAGCTAATACTTTAATGAAAATTTCTTAACATCAATACTTTCCCTTTCCCGTATTATAATATTTAAGCATTTCACCATTGCTTGCACGACTTTTAAAAGGAATATGAATACAAAAATATGCAAAAATATGAAAAAACTATTAATGTGTACTTAGCGCGAAGAAAAATATTGACATTTTATACTTAGCACGAGACTAAATAGTTGTCTTCAGCAAAATTTAAAATCTAAGGTCGTGAAATGCAATTTTTAGGATCTCTTTTCTCAATGTTTTCAAATTTTTTTCGCGGGGCTTTGCCCTACCTTTAGTTATGATTAAAATTTCTCCCTCGTCAGAAAATCCTGCGTACACCCCTGTATATATATATATATATATATATATATATGTATAACACAAACAATAATAGGTGGCTGATACTACACAACAGCATTGGCACTGTAGTTGAGTATTTGATGCATTAATAGAATTTTGCATAATATTTATTAATAATTGTTGAAAATCACAAATTTTTTCTTCAATATTTTCGTAAGGGGGAACACATTTTACATTTTCTGTGAATCATTTAGCATCTTGAGAATGGCTGTGAATAAGCATTTTTTTTAATTCCCTAAAGGAAACTTACTAATCTCTCAGATGAAATTTAATTCTCTCGCACATTGATGGGTAATGAAAGTCCAGCTGAAGTTGTTGATTCCATTTGGGCTCATTCTCAGTGTAAATAACTTTGCTCTTTACCTAAATGCAAATTCCAATGTTTTCTATAAATAAGAACGAATGATAATTTATTTTCTGAATATAAAAACAACGTTAGGAAGAGTAAATTAATAATGTACAAAGATTTATATGCACATGAACTTAATAGAAAGCAGTTTGTATTTAGCACCTTTGGATCTACTAAAAGTCAAGATATATATATATATATATATATATATGTAAGCAGAGCATCACCTATTGACATCAATAATTTTATAATTCATTTCACTGTAAAATATGTTTCCATTTAGATGAAAATTCTGAAGTAAGATGGAGATGGTGAAATCTACCCTAAGAGGCAATTATTGCAATATGTTGGCAGTCAATAAAAAGAAATCCACATGTAATTAAACACTCAACTCGAGCGCAATTGACATGTTCTCCATCAGAAACAATTGCATAGGCTTACGTTCATTAACATATGTTTTTATAAAAATTGAAAAATCTTTACCCTTTTGCCAACATATTCAAATATCAGAAATGGATCAACTTGTTTTCTTTCATCGGTTTCATCAATAGAAAACAAGTTTCTCATTGTCGCTAATCTGCGAACATCCATTCGAGGGAGATCTACTGCTCGGTAAAGTCGACACCAAAAAGTTGCTGGCTGCATGCTGCAACCAACAGGCATTAAAATATTTGATTCTATATCGTCATCACAACTTCCGTTAACTAAAAACTTACACAATCTCACAAAATATAGATGTAATAAATAAGTAATTAAAAGATATCGCTGAATACATGTACCTAGTTGACACAATAATGAAAAAAGCATCCGCATAACTCAAGTGTAAAATCAAAAATCTGTTTAGCTCAAATGCAAATCGTTTGCAACCAATTTTTAAGCAACATACTTTGTGATATAGAATAAATGAATGTAGTTAAATTTTCAACAATATGTCAACACAGATGTTGGTCGGAGTCGAAAACTAGGCCCAAACCTGACCCAGTCCCTCTAAATTTATGGGCCCATTTTAGGACCATTTTATGATCCTTGACAAAAAATATTCATTAATTTTTCGGTTTACTAGAACAAAACTGGATATGATATCCCATTGGTTTGACGAAATTTTGCAATTCCTCATTCAAGCCTGCCTCTACTCCTAGCCTGCTCTTCCCTGCTAGGCCCATGTTCATCTCTGCCTCAATATCACATTGTATTTTAACGGAAAAAATGCTACAAACGTTACCTTTGTGATCAGGAGGAGCTTCATCTCCAGCACCAAGCACCATCATTGATACCTTCAGATATCCCTTAACTTCACTTGATCCGTCTTCTTCCTTCGTGAGAAGCAGCCATTTTTTTAGTATGATGTGATTGTTCTCATCCCACACTGATCCAACGTCTATCTAAAACAGAACAGATAAATTTTCTTATACCACTATTTACATACGACTACAGTCAACTCTCGATTATCCAAACAGATTGGGACAGGCGTTTGGAAAACTGTCGGATAATAAAAATATATCGCATAATCAAAGAGGGGAAAATGTTGTTACAATATTTGAATTATGACAAAGAAGATTGAAAATAAGATGTAATTCTCGATTGTATGATCGAATCCGAACGTTTCTTTGCTGCCAACACTCTTAACGAGTTCAGGGCAGCGACCGTGTATGTCACACAAAGGGTTTGTAAACAATGTGACTACATCAGATAAAGAAAGTACTCATGGAAAATGTTAGAAGTAATTCAATAAAGAAGGGAACAAAGAAATGGTGGGCTGAAGTGAATTATTACAAAGGCCAATGTAGGCAAGACGTTCTACCCAAGGACTTCAATCCTGATGTTATAAATAAATTGTTTTGTGAGATTTCTACAACTGATGAAATTTTTCTCTACAATCGCCCAACTATGTTTACTGCAAATGATTTTACCCTGCACCAGGTCTACCATGCACTTAGCCATCTAAGAAAAACAGCTTGTGGGTGTGATGGTATCCCTACGTCTATAATAAAAGAAAATGCACATATACTTGCAGAGACAGTTCAATACTTATTTAATTTGAGCTTACAACAAGGGAAAGTTCCGCAAATCTGGAAAACGCCTACACCACAAATAAATAATATCCGTCCTGTGTCAATTACACCCATTCTGGCAACAACTCTTGAACGTCTTGTTGTGAAGTTTCATCTTAATATGGCTTATTATAAACACTTGGATCCTAATCAACATGGATTTCGTACTTTTGGTTCTACAGTTGGCTTAATAATAGAAATAAAAATTTATTACATATAAAAAAGAATGAAGGATTCGAATATGCCCGCATCTTATCAATAGATTTGTCAAAAGCCTTTGATCGTGTTCAACATTCGCTTATTATTGAAAAATTGAATTCATATCCAGAAGTCAACAAAGGTGTAGTTTCCTGGTGTGCTGACTTCCTAACAAGTAGACAGCAACGGGTAATTATTAATAGAAAGGCGTCACAATGGCGATCCACAAATCTTGGAGTTCCACAAGGCACTGTCCAAGGTCCTATATATTTTAATATTTCAACAAATGACTTAAAAATTCCAGAACATATGTCTCACAGAAACTACCTGAAGAAGTATGCGGATGACAACTACAGTATTTGTTTTGGAAAAAATGGAGAAGATGATGCATATGAAATTTCGATGCTTATATCAAAATGGTACAGAGATCACAATTTCCTCATAAATGCTACTAAATCAAAAGAGCTTATAATCCCTCTTTGAAGAAATTGTCACATACCAACCCAAAATACTCAGAATTTCTTATTAGTCAATGAAATGAAAATACTTGGAATTACAATATCCAACCACTTTAGTTTTCAAAGTCATGTGCTGAATTTAACGAAAAAGATTAACCAGGACATTTACTTGCTCCTAAAGCTTAAACGTTTGGGATACTCAACTGCTGAGCTGGAACTGTTGTATTCTAGTATTATTGTCAACTTTATTAATTATGGACTTGAAGCGTATGCAGCAGAGAACAAGATAAATTTGGACTACATTGATAGAATACAGAAGAAAGCTATCCGATTCGGAATCATACAATCGTTTACATCAATACATGATTTAATAAAAAAAAGATGAACAATTATTCAGCAAGATCCAATCAAATTCGACACACCCCCTTCGACACATCCTTCCTAATAGAACTCAATTCGCTGCAGAGAGATTAAGGCCACGTATGCCTCCAACGATTCTGGCAAAAAATATCACAAAACCTCAAAATTTTTCCAAACAGATGCCTGAAATATCCATATTCGTAAATTTGTAAACTATATATTCTGAATGTTATTTTCAGATACATAATCATAAAATACATTATTATTATTATTATTATTATTACTAGCCAGTGATCTTGTGGTTTACACGATAGCTCAGAACGAACAAGTATTGGCTGTTGGATTATCGAGGTGTCGGTTAATCGAGAGTCGGATAATCGAGAGTTGCCTGTACTAGGAATTTATATTTGATTAAGATATAACTATGCAATTGATTCTTCATAGACTATAAAGGAGATCATATTATATATTTTGTGTGATACAGTTTTTCGTTTTCTGCGAACTTTACCCACGTCACGTAATATTTATTAAAATTAACTAAGACAAAAAGTGGGCCATTATTTTTAGTTATTTATTACCGTTATTGGCAAGGCAATTCGGTTTGAATTACTATTCACCTACTAGTTTTTAGTATTGTTGATAGTGTCGAAATGTAGATTAAAATAAATATATATCACATTGTGTTTAAACAAGCAGTATATTCATTATATAAAATTTGTGTTGGTTTATAAAGTTGAGTTTATCACCCTCTTAAAAGGTAGATATCATATTCTGAATATCCTTACTGCAATATATGTTTTGCTATCGTTACTTATAAATTAAGAAAAGCACATAAAATAAGTGTTTCATTTTGATTTCATGAGTTGAGTGCCTCACTTGTTTATTAGACTTATAAGTTATACCCGCTCAAAGAAATTATACCTTGAAAGATCCTATAGCAGCATTAGATCTGAACTTATTCGAAGAATTAACGTAGAATTCAATGATTTCATCAAATAAATTAACCGGTACCATCTTAAAATTGAAGAAAAATTGCTAAAATAGGTTTCAATTATATCCATAATTTTACTGCTACGTACCTCTCCCCAGTATGGCGAGTTGCTTCTGCGAACTTTCGTTACCTTGGATTGTGAAGCTATCTTGACCTTCACGAGGGGCTTAATACCGCTACCTTTGAGTTGGCGTGCTTCCCAGATTTTTACTCGTATCTTAAAGGAGAATATATAAACACATAAATATAATTCTTGTATCGATATCGGGTGTGTTATTTTGTTTGACACACTTACAAGCATTGTATATTTAAACACTGATTTCTCCAGACCTGTTTGGCCGATTTCGATGAAGTTTAGGTCATTTGATAGGCCTGCCATATTCATCATGCTTAGTCCTCAGATCTGAATACCATCATGCGAAAATTTGGAAAAGGTAAAACGTCAATCTCAAATATTGTAACGCTATTCAAATATTTATGTCTCTGTAACTAGGTGCAAGATATTTAGAATTGAAGCTATCGTTTTGTGTCATTTCCAAGGGTTCCGATAGTTAATAATATAACTTGTAATATTTTTTACAATTTCGTACAAGTAAATCGAATTCTAACTTAAATATATATTACAAAGAGATAATTTAGTAGTAACTGCATGTACGCTTTTAATAATCTGCATTCAAAAACTATTTCTAAAAAATTTTCCAGCACCTTTTTAAGATTTAACGTACATGTGTCAATCATAAAATGGCTTATTCAAAAAACAATGCTTAGGCAATTTACTAATCACAGTGTACTTATTTCTTAAAAAATTCAACCAAATCAATAAAAAAGTTGAATGATTAACTTGAATTTGTGCCTACAGCCTCTTTACCTTCTTCGTCAATGTTATATTTCAGAGCACCGTGTCCAATTTTTAAATGCACATAGTACTAGGACAACCGCTATTCTAGTGAAGAATCGTTAGTTCAAAAAGATCCCAATTAATCATTAATGCTTCTACAACGCTAGAGAATTTGGAGCTGAAATTCTTTCTTACAAATACTAGTGATGTACGAGTGCGGATATTACTGGTGAGTACCCAGTTTTACCCGCCTGCACCTGCTGATACGGAAAGGTAAGAATAATTTTTATGGGGTATGGGGTAAGCCTTTAATTAAACTGTGTGTTGCAAAATATAAAGACATTTATTCCAACCACTAACAATTTATCAATTGCGAAATTTTAAAATACATTTTTGTGTAATCGACCAATTCATAAATACTGCAATGGCTTAAAAGGGTTACGGGGCTAAATGCTTTTAGAAAACAAATGGTCAACGTTGTAATAAACAAACGTAAAAGAAACAAATTTTACAACAACCTATTAAAATTTGGCAAATGGTTTTTTATATCTTGGACTATGGCAAATGTAACACTGTTGTTGTGGATCTGGATCCAGATATGGATATCCACTGGATATGGAATCAGAAAATATATTTCAATGGATATCCATAAACCATTGTATGAATAATTAGGGCTAACTGATCAATTTAATCATTCTTTTGGGCAATTTGTTAGTAAGATAAAATAAAATAAACTCACAACGCTTTTGTTGATTTGCATGCTGGGTAACACCAGAATAATTAACTGATTTACTTGTCTTATGCAATCATGTGTCTAATATGTATTTTCAGAAGTGCTAAAAACTTAATGTTTACAACAAAATTTTGAGTTATTGTTACATAAAAAAAGAGCAATGAGTCAATACTACCTGATAGTCCATTGGTCTATTGGGAAGTTGAATTCTTAATGAAGCCTTCTTAGTTGTCGGAAAAAAACCTTCATCCGGCATGCGGCCAGCTTCATCATTTTCGGCAGTAACTATGTTCTCTGATTCGTCATCAACATCTAAACCTAACAACTGTAAATTGTTTCATTGATTGTTGATTTAATGTATTATAGATAAAAAAGACAGTCCATCTTATTCAGAAGTAAAAAAATGATAAAAATACATTTTAGGCATTCAACGTCAAGATCTTTTCTGCTAAGCAGATTACATATAGTTTAGTCTGTTGTGAAAAAAGAATTATTTTTAGTTTTTTAAGTGCATTTAAATATTATGTTGCAATAATTGATAGCTTCAAAAAATTTTCAAATTTCTGGAGAAAGCACGACTGGAGCGTTGCAACATTAAAAATGTTTGAAGCAGCTAATGTTTTACTAGCATAATCTCTTCAGTCAAAATACTTTCTGTCTCTAATTGATTTAGAATTTAGTTTTCCTAATATCACTTATTTTTAATGCACAATTTGATATTTCAGCAAAATAGGAAGTAGCCTGAATCCTGAACATATTCACCATCATTTAACTGCTACACACTTTTTTCATTATCTCATTACACAAATGTATACCTTCTCTTAAAGTGATTATTTGAAATTAAGTACTTTTTAACAAACCGCTAGCTTATGCATGTATGAGACGATGAGATGAAGTTGCCAAGACTAAAGTATGTTTAATGAATGAAAATGTTTCCTTTTTAAATTGAGATAAATTCTAATAATATGCTTCCATCAAGCTAGTTATGGATTTTACAAAGAATTAATCTTTGGTGAAATTATTTTGTAATTTTTCTCAATTTTTACACATTATTTTCATCATTAAGATAATTCAATCGGACCTGGACCTAACATTTCGTTAGCTGACTTAGGCCATTTCTATATTCTTCGTTGGGGGTAGGCTTGAAATTTCCGTCTAGTTGCAACTCTGGATTACCTGCACTTTTGTCATTTAGCTTTTAGTTTATAATCCTCTCTAAGTTTGCAATAATAATAATTATTATTATTATTGTTAGTATTATTATTATTATTATTATTATTATTATTATTATTATTATAGACTTAAGTTCATAAACAGAATATAAAAACGAAAAAAATCGCAGTTTTTACCTGGTTCAGCATCAGCAATAACTTCAATTTTAGTTTTAGGACCATCGTAAGCTATTTGACACCTAAAGCTACATCCCTAAAAACATATATTAATAAAGGAAGCAAAAATGCTTACATCGAGGATTTTGTTTCTGGTATCAGAACACGTAGTTTCAATGTCAACCACATCTTTGAATAAACAGTCTTTTAGAGACACTTTGCACTGAGCTAGCATTCTAAGATATTAGTAATTATTAGATAATTTTAAAAGTTGAGAAAATTTCTTGGGGCCAATGCTGATAGCGCTTGCAGAATGTGAATTTTTCTAACATTTTTAGTAAAATGTTATTGATTTTTTATTTAGTTTGAAAATGAGAAAATTGAAGATTGAAAATTCTTTTAAAGATCAAGATGTTCCAAAGGCTTGAGGCAAATTTCAGGTCATCATATTTGTGGAAATATGAATGATAGTGCAATGAAAGTCGTGCCAATCTAAAGCTAAATGCACTAAGTTCTTGCAATGCTTTTTATTTTTTTATTTATCTTCAGATCCCGTAAAAGCGTTCACTCACTCAGAGCAGGCATTTTGGGTAATCGGATTCGCAAAGCCTGAATCAGGGACACCTATTCAATGTGGATTTTGCAGAAAATTTGGAAAAGACCCACCAGAAATGAACTCCATAGTGAAATGACATATATTCATAACGGATTGGTAGCTATGTTCAGCTATGAGAACAGGTCACATCTCAACTTCAAAAAATTTTGTTGTACAACTTAGACCAAACAGACCAGAAATCAATTGCTAAAGAAAAGATATATATCAAACGTTGGTGTATCTATTCTCATCTTAAAAAAGGTCCCCTTTTACCAACAATTAATTTTGACGAATAACTTCATTCGAGACAGGTGAGAAATGTTGCTAACAGTAACACCTTTGACCATTTTATTAAAAACATAATATTGCAAGCGTTCTGAATATATTAGATGTGCTTTTACATTTTTAATAGTTTTCGAGATACTTTCAATGCAACATTTGTCCAAGACTTCTGGAACACACCGTATGATTACAATGTCACTAAAATAAGCTATACACTAAAATAAACTATTTATAAAAATCCATAAATTGAAATTAGTTGTCATCTGTTTGGTTCATTAACAATTTGCATTTGCATCCTGATAGTTTTTTGTAAGTTAATCCAAGGACTGAACTAACCTATCAAATCCAAAAGTTTCGCTGTCTTTAAATATCACATCTAAGGTGTCAGTGGCTCTGAGCTCTTGAACTTTAAATTCACGTGTCTAAAATAGGCCTAAAGTTTAAGAAAATATATTCACCTACCTCATCCCATTTTGGAGAGTTTTCATTCTTGACAACCTTTGTTTTGAATTTCGAAGCTAAATAAAAGAACTAATGTATCTAGCGGATTGCTGCAACGCAAAACAGCTTTTTAGAAACGTTTGCTGGTAGCAATAGTATTATCATCTTTTCCCAAATGTTTAAATATTATGATGATCCTAAAGTAGTTATGGAATTTAACTAATGCCGTGATCAGTCTGCATTGGTACACCCCCCCCCCGTAGGTATAAGACCCAACTCAAATGATTTAGCCTTTCCAATACATAGATTACAATTTAGAAACAGCTGATAAAGCAATATTGATACAGATAAATTAGATCATTTTTCATTGGTGATCATGACTGATATTACTTATACATGCTCTGATCAAGCTGATTTATGTAGCCACAATTGCCAAAATGCTTCTAGAAGTCTTGGATGAATAGAGAAATTACAGATTATTTTGCGAATAATTTAACCGGGGTTGGTTACCTCTCTCTCTCTCTCTCTCTCTCTCTCTCTATACATATATATATATATATATATATATATATA
>CABFPE010000063.1:1234579-1263706 GCA_900660155.1 Hofstenia miamia | reverse complement strand
ATATATATATATATATATATATATATACATGTAGGTAACCATCGTTGTTCATTTCACAGATTGCTCTTAAAATTTATTATTAGAAATCGGAAAAAATGTTTTTCGACCAAAACAAATAATATCTATTAAGTTTTGAAAGCAAGAATACGTGGGTAATCTTAACAACAACTATTTTTAACTATTTCAAATATTTCGGCAATTTTCGGCAACTTTAATAGTATACATTTATACAAAATAGGTGCAGCAGTAATAGAACACAGAGTTACAAATAGGCTTGGTTGGCAAATTGGTCCACGGCTGGGTTTTTTTAAAGCCGTTTTTCAATATCACTTGCGCCTAGGCTGGGCTTAGTCACATTTCTTAAATATGTTAGACCTAGGCTATGTTTGGGTCGAAATCATGAGCAAATATTTGAGTAAATGAATTTGAATGATATTCATTTAATTTTTAGTACAATAATGTGTTTAGTTTAAAATCAAAATTACATCATTCCGAACAGTCTTATGATTACTTGGTAAACAAGGAAGATTGCAATTGTTTCAATTAAAGAAATTAATATCAGTTAGTTCTATTAATACTAATGTTTGCATTTTTAAGAAAATTTATTTACATTTATTTTATCATATATAACTCAAGTAGATATGGCGATATTAAAAATCATTGCTCTGCATTTAGGCAAAGACTTTTAAATCTGAAAGAGATTTCTTCCATGTTTGTTTAATTAGTACGTCTAAAGGAAGTTTTATTCGTCCAGAAAAGGTGGAGGCGTTGGTGGCTTTTAAGAGCAGCTAGCAATGCAGATCTTTTTTAAATTTTTGTAATGGCTGTATATCAAAAAGTTTTAAATCTTATGCATTATTTTTTATATTTATTTTGGACCTGGAGCAATATAGTTTGCAAAACCTGTATAAATCTGCTTTAAAAATGTAGTAAATATTTCATTCTGCATTCATAGTATATTATAGAGCCATTTTACAACTAAGAAAGGAATTTTCTTACAGCAACTAATTAAGCTATTTTAGATGTATTTAAAAACTATATAGGGACTATTTTCGTGTCTTTTCAACCCTTTTTCCGGTTTGTAATTAGTAGATATTCAATGGAGATCAAAGTATACCTTAGTACGTCATTGACACTTGTGAGTAATCCATATTACATTGAACTTTGACTTACATTTAAATGAAACAATTGCGTATGGATCCGAAGCATCACGATTCTTTTCAACGTTGGGAAGATTGGTGGCAGATTTGGCAGTTACTTTAAGGTTGTAATTACTTCCCATTGAAGTGATTTAATAAAATAAAAAAATTGATAGATTCAGGAACTTTTTCAAAATATATTTGTTTGGACAGAACCTAAATTGCGAAATTGTCAATGCTAAGACAAATCTAGATAAATATGATTTAAGCTGTGTATATTGTAATAAACTTTAAGTGAGAAGTAGCGAGCTCGGGCGGGCCACGGGTGGGCACGGGCGGACTCACTGTTGAACAGCGGACTCGGGCGGGTCCGGGCCGGAAAAATTGGCGGCCCGCACATCACTAGTGAGAAGCCAATAGTGATAAGTCCAAGTTATTTTACTATTGTCAAGAGTCTACATGTGGTTTATTACTATTGGCAGTTTGCAAGAGATCCTTTTCTATATTCTTATGAGAATTATACCATGTGGCCGACAAAACCTAAAGTTTGTGTTTTGGACTTACCACCATTGACTTCTAACACAATGAAGGGTTTACTTGTTCAAATTCTACATCTTACTCGGAGAAAAAAATAGACGTGCATTTCTTGTCTATATTCAGACATTCTGTTCACGCTAAGAACGCTGTTGTGCATCCAAAATTGACAAGAGTATGTGCTTAATGCATTCATTGCAAATTTTTTCAAAGGAATTTATACATGAGAAACTCACATTTCTCAAGAACTACATGCCAGCTATATTCATTAATCGCAGTGTAATTCGAATATACTTCCCTTGCAGTCACATTGCAAAGAAATTACATACTTCCTATGGCTGCCTGTTTAATGTTTATGTATTTCTGGTCAGTAACATTCAAGTGTTTTACAAATCTAAGGAACATCAACCGTTTATTTTCATTAAATTTGCCAAATCTTGAAAATTGATTTTCTTGTCAAAATGATTAGTATGCAGCAAATACATGTATGCTGTTTTCAGGCATTATAAAATCGGTTCAAAAAGAGAAGCCTGCCAGGCAATACTTATAGATGAAGACAGGGTGAAGAATACATGAATTTTGGGGTTCAAACCCATTTAATGTTAAATCCTGTTAGTTGATAGGCCCAAATTATTTTAAAGCGATGCGTATGCTCTGGAAAACAAAACCGTAGGTATATGAAATCACCAAATCAATCATAAAACATCGAGTTTTGATACTGGTGCCAGTCGTAAAATTTTGAGTAAAGATTTGCCATCATACTTTGTATTTAAATTTCAATAAGCAAAACTTATGTTAAGATATTGCATTCGAAATAATTGCGAATACACAAATGCTAAGGAATATTCAACTAATATATTTAAGCTATATGAACGAAACAGTTCATTCAGTAAAGGAAACGGATGGCTTCAAATTTCAAATTATCTCATACAATTAGAAATTCTATATTCGTTTAACTACCTCGATGCAAAATTATATTCCGATCGTTATATGTTAGATGTATGGCTTATCCCATTGTACTACACGTATAAAAAATTCTTACCTCGTTAAGATTATCCAATACAATTAGACAAACAGACAAATAACGAAGTTTTTGGCAAACAGTAATAAACAAATAGATATTGATATGAGCTTCCTTCAATAGGAATGCTTAGACTGAGATATTCACACAAACACTAATATATTGGACATGAATGCGAAGGGCTATATGCTCTTTGTTATCACTTAGATTATTCTCAACAGCGAGTAGACAGCCTAAAATATTAGAAAATCCTATTTATATCTTTATTACCAAAAATAAATTTGCAATAATGCCAATTGATAAATAGGGTTCTAGACATCCTTGCCTCCTCTAATTTCAATTAGCATCTGTAAAAATCGATTCAGATACAATTAATTTGTTGCTGTGTACATTTAGTAAAATCTAATTTTAAGATTCTTCTGTACTAGAGTATTTCTTTAGTTTAATGGTATTTAGAAGGGCAGTAGAAATTCATAATACAATTCTTAATTTTTTACTGATTTCTCAACTAGTGACATTTTACACTGACTATTTCATTTATAATTTGGTACTAGTAATCTTTGGTTTTGCTGGTTGTTTTCCATGCGCAAAACTAATAAGATTAGAGAACATATTTATCCTTTGAAGATTTGAAGTCTAGTTTATAAAAAATTAGCAAAAATACTGAATTCCATCAAGTTATGTTATTATGACTGTGAACTCAAATTCCTAAGTTATCCTTGCAAATTTATCCTTCCAAAGATCATGCTTATGAATTCCAAATCAAATTAAACATAAGCAATCAAACACGTCTCCAGACTTCCCTTATTTTTGTAATGTGTTTGCCCAATTCCATGTACATTACTTCAAAATACTTTAACTACAGGATGTGAAACCTTTAGTTTGTTTGGTCAACACTTCGACCAGGATGCTTGCATTAATGATTAAATAACATTCTAAGTCTTTTCATGATTTTAACTCAATTAGTCCTTTACATATATTTTAGCACTTATGATTTTTTCATTAATGAATATTGAATAGGGTAGAATACAATATATATTAACAAAATATAGTAGTTTTTGAATACACCAATCAAATTCATAGATAGATTTCAATAATGAAAAACTACCTTGTTAGTTGTATATATATAGAAAGATCTTTGATGTAGTACATCCAAGACTGCTATTAACAATAAAGGCCGTCTTGATTGCATCATAAGCATCTTATAGAAAGGGAATATAATTATCTTCAATCATTTTTGCAGCTTTTTTCATATTAGATGTTATTTATATTTCATTTTAAAAGAGTGATTGTACAATGATAGAGATTGTGAAGTACTTTGAAGAAACTTTACACCTTGTATTTTATTAATCATTAAATATGACAGCAAACAACTTGTAATGATATTGGATTGAAAATGTTTAAATATGTTATGTTCCCAAGCAAATCTCTTATGAAAAAGACCACTTAACGTTGATTATACATAATGCATGTTCTCATTTTTATTTAATGTAGTCTATGATTATTTGTATTTATAGGCCAAGCCGTTTTCAAATATATTTGGTATTAAATTATTTTCGTTTGAAATTGTTTTAATGGTTTGTACTAAATGATGATGTATTACGCCCAGTTGTTATAAATATTACAAATTTTTTTCTGCCCAAACACTCATGATATTAACATCAACATTTTTGACAAGTTTATTAAAAATGTTTAATATTTTGTTTGCATACAATATATCCAATCAACCCTTTTCCTGAAAGAACACAAATTCCTTAGACGTGAGCTATAAGGAAAGCAACAATGCAAGTAAAATGTGCTCCTAATTAGAGTATATTTCTAATAGGCCGAGTAGTATTAGCGAATTATCAAAAATGCAAATATTTGATTTGAAACCTTACCTACTTAAAGAGGAAAGATTTTTTAGGAATCTGGTTAGGCTGCGGAAAAACGTTAGCTAGCTGATGAAATACGTAGAACCCATTCATTTTTTACTTGGACTGCATAAATATAAGAAATTTTATTTCATCTTAAGGCAGTTCAAAACATCATAGGCCCAAATAATAATCTTTAAATGTATTGTACTAGATAAATATATTGTCTTCGACGGATATTTGTAGATGCTTATTTTTGGGAATTTCCGAAGTTCAAAATCTTAAAAGTGTTTATTGGTCCAAGCTGTAGAATAATTGCTGAATCACTACATCCTTCCGTTTAATCTTGCTCGTCCTCTAAAGTCCAAAACACTTTGTGCTATTGCAACTTCCTTCGTGAACATACACACAAACAAAAAAAATTCCTACAGTTCAATTTGAAAAATTCCAATGAATTTAATCAAGTTTGTGGTCTTTATTTTTAAAATTAATGCTTGTAAGAAAACATTTGTAAAATTATTGCGAAGTAAAAGTTACAATCACCAGTGCTGCTCAACTGGGTGTGCTTCAAGATCGTGCTAAGCACATTACATTTACCCTTAGAAAACATGTAAGTTTTTTGTGTTTATCCTGAATTCTAGAATTTTGCAAATGTATATACTTTAGAATAAAAGTATACTAATCCATAATCTGAGCAGCACTGTTTATCTATGTGTTGAATCCTACTGTAAATATTCCTAACTTTGTGTCTTTGTTTTTGTATTTCATGACACTATTCTGCTAGTTTATCAGTGTTTTATTGTCATGAGAATTAACAGAATAAAGATTATTTTATCTTATATTGGCTTTGCTTAGTCCAATTTTACTATAGGAAAAATGTATATTCTTTAGAATAAAAGTATACTAATCCATAATCTGAGCTGCACTGTTTATCTATGTGAACTTAGTCTATAAAAGTAAAATTTATTTCACAATTTCACTACACTAATTTGGATTTGAAGTACTATCTCCTCCAGAACTGGAGCCGCCATTAATCATTTTGTCGAATAATGAGTTCATTAAAGCACTCTAAACACAGTATAGTAGTAATTGATCCGTGAGAGCGCATGAAAGAGTGAAATAAAAAACTGAATTCATATGAAAAGTGCCAATACATTCCTATTCTCTATAACGACTTTGAATATGAGTTTTAATATCTACTACAGTATGAATTGTAAAATCATATTCAAACACGAAACAAATACTCTTAAGAAATTCGTTTATAAAGAAAAAAAGAAAAATTATTTATATTGGAAAACTTATGATGAAAATCACAAAAAGTGGTTGCAAAATTGAATTGGCCTCATCAACAATGAAGTACAAGTTCTAATGAAAAATTGAAGAAAAATGAAATACTTAATACTTAATAATGTTTCCTTTGCCAAGTAAAACATTTATAACTCGTTTTTTCATTAATTGAACGAGATTGTTGAGTCTTTCATGGGATATATCTTGCCAAGCGTTTATTCCGGCCAATTTCAAATCATTCTTATCATTATGTTGCTTTCCGTTGCCGTATACGCTTCTTGATAGGTCTCCCCAAGGGTTCTTACATCGGATTTAAATCCGGGCTCTTTGATATCCAAGGAAGAACCTTGATGTCATTCTCCTCACCATCTTTTTGTTTCCCGACTTGAATGAATAGATGCCAAGTCCTGCTGAAAAAGGTAGTTATTTCCATGAAATTCATCAATAAATGGCACTAGATAGTTGCCCAATGTTTCACAATACTTGTCAAAGTTTTGGTTCCCTTCTAATATTTTTTAAACTGACTTGTCTTTAGAGCTAAAGGTACCCCAAATCATAGTGGAACCACCACCGGATTGCCGCTTCGAAAATATTTATTTTTAAGTCTTGAATCATGCCAATAATATTTGAACCCATCGGGACCATCTAAATTCATTTTCTTTTCATCGGAACAAATTATTTGGTCCCATTCAGATTGCCAATAAATTCGTTCTTCACACCATTTCATTCTATTTTCCTTGAGCTTTGTTAGGACAGGAGATGTTTTTTCTTTTTGAATTTCAAATTTGGAGACGAAGAAAGGATTTGTTGCATTCGTCTTGTGCTTATTGAGAGTTCTAATTCATTCCGGAGCTGTCTAGTAGATAATTTACCCTTTGAAGCTTCTCTTAGTAACAACCGTTTAGATGAAGCAAATATTTTGGGAGCAAATCCAGGTCTTTTAGCACGAATTGGAGACTTCAAAAAACTTAGAACTGCACTACGACTACTTTCAACGTTTCTGAAATCTTATTTGCGCTCATGACTGTAGTCTTATAGGCCAAAATTTCAATTTGTTCTTTTTCTGACAAATCCTTTCCACTACCCGTGTTAAGCTAATGAATGAGTATAAATACCTAATAAACACAAAAATAAATGTATTACGATGACTTAATGTTTTTTCAATTATTAGAGCTTTGATGTTTGGTTTATTATTATTCACAAGTTATTACAATTTTCTTGAGGATGAGGCCAATTCAATTTCGCACATATTTTTGATTTTCATCAGAAGTTTCTCAATATAAATAATTCTGCTTTTTCTCTTTAAGTACGAATTTGTTTCATATCTGAATATGATTTTACAATTCATGGTAGTATTGAAGAAATTTTAACTTATAGAGGTGGCCTCTATTCAATTTCGCGTACTGTACGCAAAACAAAGCATTACTAAAATGCTACAAAACTGCAAAATTTACATGAACATCGCAATGGGATTGGAAAAAATTTTATAACTGCAAAAATGTGAAATTTAAATGGACACCAGGCTGTTTAAGGTTAAATGTTTTTAAACTTTTGTTTTGCTACGTCTTATAAATAAAATTCCTTAAGGAATTGCATTGATTTTTGACAAGGTTTTCCTTAACGATTCTTACAAAACATCTGAATAAAAAATCTCCAATTTATTTTTCCCTAGAATTATAAAAGTAGCAAATTATGTTTATCTCCATACCGAGATTGATCTATGATATTATCCAAAAAGTTTCGAAAGCATTAAAATGGTTTTTGGAATTATTTCTAGAAATATTGCAGCATTACTGACCGTTGTTCTTCTCATCTTATATGTAATTGCTCTTGTTGAAAAGAAAAAACTCTTATTTATTTTGTATATAATTTTTATTTGTCACTCTTTTAAAAAGTAGTTTTTTAATAAAAAATACAAAACTTAGTGCAAAGTTTGATTAAAAAATTTGCTCAGATATTGTTAGCAAACTCATCAACTGTCAAGATTTTTAACATTGCTAAAAATTTATAAACAATATCCAGACTGGGGCAATACCGGTTGATCTTCAGAAATCAGGGAAACATTATCAAAAATATTGCCCTCAATCAAAAATATTGCAGATTTCCAATCTCGCTTCCATCTATTGCAGGTTACGATTGAATAAATTAATAATTTACAAAAACTATATAATTATTGGAGTGGGGTGTTAACATATCCGATCCCCACACTTTGAAACCTAATTATCGCATTTGTTCAATGTTGGGGGTAAGTATCATTGCTTTTGATTAGAAGATGTTATCTATTTAACTATGAATCAATTTAGATCGTGAATATAATCAAATTCGTCTATTGAAGATTAAACTTAAGTTATCTTAAAATTTAGCATTAATGCGATTTAACCCCCTCGCCATATCCAATGTATGTGACCCTGGTAAGCAATTGTATTAAATTTACACATAACTAGCATCAAGCACCACAGCTGTTCCATCTGCCATTTCTAAATTTATAAATTATTTTTTCTCTATGTACCAAAATTCATTCTAAAACAATGATTACTAAATATTCCAGTTATGGTTTTATACTTTTCAATAGGCCTCAAAACATGTAAAAATCTCGGTCCATGAATAACATTGGAGAAATTTCACCCTTAATTTGCCAAGCCAAATTTCAAAATCGTAATACGAAATTATTCTAGAAATAACTAAATTAATTAATCCTATTATAAATATTTTATTGTTAAATCAAAATATACTAATTTTCAAATTAAATTTTGACTTACTTCTCAAGCGAAGCTATTACGAGATTTCTATGATCGTAATTCACTAAACTGAATCCAAATGGACATTGATAAAAGTCCATTGGTAGGCTAGACAAAGTGAATAAGCCTTAAACAGCCCGGTTTCCTTTTACATGGACACCGGTATTTTCACTATTTGTAATTTAGTTAGTCTTCTGAGCAAGCAATTTTTTAAGCTGTTAATAGTAACATTTCCAACAGATATCAAGATATTTACCCGAGGATAATAATTTATTTACTCCTCGGGAAAGTTCATCAAAACAAGGTAGATAACATGAACTGGTCCCAAGCGTATTACCAAACAAAATTGAGTATGCTATTAGAAATGATGAAGTGGTGTTTATTTACTGAAATTACTTTTTACTCATTTAAATAGATTGTGTTTTCAAAATATTTAAAATGGTGAAACATGAACAAAATGATAAAATTTAGTGTATCGATGAGAAATTGTGTATGGATATGAATATAAAAAGGCACGATTAAATATAGATTAACGAAAAAATTGATGTTTTGTGAAGCAATGATTACTGGGTAGTCATTTTATTGATTTAACATTTTGGCTAAAATCGCCCTACTACTTATTTACATTTAAATTGGACATGTAATAAAACTAAAATTCATTAGAAGCATTTAATTATATGGGTTAGTTCTTAATACACTTGCATTTTAAATGCATTAAATTAATGTGTTCAATTAAGACATATGCATTCAATAAAACTATTGAAACTAATATATAGTGTAATGCGTAAATTTTTATTTAATATTGTTAGCGCAAGTTCGCAAACAAAAATATGTTTGATTAGAGACAAAATACATCCCAAGAAAAGGAAATTTCCGTTCATTTGGTTATATACATAAAAAATGTTATGGTTCTGTACGATGCATACTGTAAAGTGGTTTTCATAATATTTAAACATTTATATAGCATTAAAAAATTATAAATTATATTAAATCTACTGTACAACTCAATTTAAATTGAAATAGCCAAATTAAGAAAGTAGCACTTGGAGAATGGTGGACTAAATGAGAATATAAATAATGAGCATTTACAAAGTATAGCCAATGAAAACAATAGCGAATTTGATGATCAGTGATTCACAGGATAGCTTGAATGACACCGGTGATGATAGCAGACTAAAAACAAAACAATAAATTAACCCAGTTAATAAAACTTTGCATAAAGTGCACTTGCACTTAAAGCAATGAAATTTTAACATAATTTACAAGTTATATTTAAACATTTCCCATCTTTCAGTAATTATTTTCTTGCGAAAAAATGGTAGATTGAAACAGTTAATCAGAAACAACTTATAATTATTTGATTCTCTTGTGTATGTTATGCAAGTTAACCCCAACTTAAAATGACAGTCCCAGGAATTAAATTTAATCAAGTGACCAAGCACGTGATTTTAAGAAGTCCTTCTCATGGAAAACTGAAACGGGGGAGTACATAGAACTCGTTAGCACAAGATTTGCTAAATGAAAAAACGATTTCCTTAATCTCCTCATCGCTGCTTCAGTTTAGATTAAAGCAGCAGATCCATCTGATGTGATGGTCGGTTTCGTGGAAATAGTGGACATCTCAAATATAGTGTACATTTAATGGGGACCAAGCACAAGTTATAAATCTGATTGGTTATAGTTTATTCTGTCCCACCAATGATGATTGGAAAAATGATTCATTTGAATGAAAACAATTTGTTATATTTCAATATTTGAATAAGCTTTTTCCAAATCGATCCATTTTTAATTTAACAATTTTATTCATTGTTAACAGCATATTTGTCATTCTTTGACAACTCCTCAAATAATTTCCAAATTATCATGCATTTCAAATTACCGGTTTTTACGCTATAATTTAACTTGCCAGCAAGTCTTTGTGCATATGTAGTTTAGAGCAAAATTTTAGTGAGGAAATATGCCTTCAGTACCTATATCAACATTTTGCTATGAAAATCACTTCAATTTTAAACAAGTGACGCCATCTAGTGTTACTCAAAACACAGAATTCAGTTGTAAATGAAAATGAATGAAACAGGCTTTTCGAGTAAAATGTCAGCTTTAAATAATTTTGAAATAAGTACGTCATCAAAACACACTTTCAGTTAAAGTTTGCTAATAAATTATTTCTCTTATTATATTTTCATAAAGTTTACCAATAAATTTATTTTTTTAAAACTGATGTTACTCGAAAACCCTAGATACATATACAACAAATATTAAATGAATTCATGAAATGAATGCATACTGGTGCTGTGTAAATAGTGAACGCAATGAACAGAATAAAGAAAACGAGTAGGACACCAAGAATGATTTGCCATTTATAATTTTTCCAGATGATATGTTTGAGGGTTTTCCAGGGTGACATGAACCATAAAAATGATGTAGCAGGTCGACTAAAAGAAAAAGGTTATACTCACGGGGAATGTATACACAGTAAAAGCAACAAAAAGAATTATGACAATTAAGAACAAGGTACCGATGAAGTACCATCTCATTTTATTCCAAAGAATAATCTTCAAAGTTTTCCATGGTGATAAAAACCATAAAAACGAGGTAGATGGACGCCTGAAATAAACATTTTTAATAAAAATTCGCAAGTTATGAGCACATTAAAGTTTCAATTATTAGTATTGACAATTTCGCAAGGATCGTAACTAATTGAACAAAACGAAGCCTATGTTCCTTAAAACGGAATGTTTAGCAATTTTATTTGCAAGTAGGATACAAGTTTCTGATTAAATCTATGTGAGTGTAGATAGGCTACTTTCAAGCAATATGAAAAATTTGGCTTAAACTACAATGTGTTTTGGTTAAGTCATTCGTTTTAATTGTTGATCATATTGGAGGAAGAGAAACATTTCCTAAACTACCATACTTTGGTGGTTCCAGTGTAGGATTTGTATTTGGATCATCTCTTGCTTTGGCCGCGGGCTTCGATTCAATCTCTTCTTCTCCGCATACCAATTCAATTTCCAAGTCTAGTTTGCTCTATAAATAAAAGGTAACTCACTTTAATTGAATTTTAATAATTACAGAAAGAACTTTGCCTTCAGGAACTGTTTCATCGTCTCTAAATACGGGCCAAAAACCTTTCAACCTCTTTTGCTTAAATAAGGATATTGTTGGGGCATCAGGTTCCAATTGTTTTAAGGTACATTTCTTTTTGTCTTTAGCTTTAATTATGTTTATCATATTGGAGGTAGAAACATTTCCTAAACTACTAAACTACCATACTTTGGTGGTTCTAGTGTAGGATTTGTATTTGGATCATCTCTTGCTTTGGCCGCGGGCTTCGATTCAATCTCTTCTTCTCCGCATACCAATTCAATTTCCAAGTCTAGTTTGCTCTATAAATAAAAGGTAACTCACTTTAATTGAATTTTAATAATTACAGAAAGAACTTTGCCTTCAGGAACTGTTTCATCGTCTCTAAATACGGGCCAAAAACCTTTCAACCTCTTTTGCTTAAATAAGGATATTGTTGGGGCATCAGGTTCCAATTGTTTTAAGGTACATTTCTTTTTGTCTTTAGCAGGCTTCAGTATTTTATCCAAATCCATTGTTAAAGATCCTATAACATCGTCGGAAGATATGAGATCGTTGTCCCAAACCTGCAAATTGAGACGAGCAGGGAAATACTGCTCAGTTGTATCCATGCTCCAAAAATGTTCCTAAAAATTGGTAAAACAATAATTCTTTACATCTGTTACCTTTCGTTTTACTACTATGCGTTTTTCAGCAGGGTTGTAATCAAATTTGAAGACAAATCTCCAGTTAAACATTCCCTCACCGTCCATGCATCTGTAATGGACATCTGTTTTCTGCATGTCATGTTCTGAGCCCTCGAGCCAGCTAAAACGTAAAGCGCATTATGCCACGACAACATTGTTGCTAGAGAACTAAAAAGTAAAAATTCTTACCCCTTTACATAAATATCGCTCATTTGTTCACCCGTGATGGAGGTTTCAGTTAACTCTGTGTCTTGTGTATTGTTGACAACTATTCTAAGCTCGTACCTAAGTACAGCTCAGTAAACTACTGCATTAGATTGAGAAGGTCTTAAGCTATTCGTCCTTACAAAAAATAAAAAGTTCCAACAAAAAACTTTATATCAATTTTATATTAGTATAACAAGTTGTAAGCCGTTTAAATTTTCATGTTCAAAACGTTGCAATATGCCATCAAATACCGACCAAATGTTGTAAAACGTTTTCAAGACGTTGACTAGACGTTTTCTAAACCATTTTAATACATTTTATACGCTTTGTTTTTTAGTTTTTTTAGGGTTAACTATTAATCTAGAACAAGTGCATGTATCTTGGAATGCAAAGTAGACAACAATAAAAAATAAAATTTAAAAAAATAAGAATTTAAAAAATCGATAACAATCCAAAAAATTGTAAACTAAATTTGTGGTTAATGGGACAGCAAATCTTTCAACTTTTCATATATTTAACCTTACTTTGCTGGATCGCGAGGTGTCACATCAAAAGCAGGTCCTGGGGCGCCAATCGATGTAGGAAACATATCTACCCACATATACAGTGAGCCTTGCGCAACATCTGGCTGTGATGGAGAATACAAGGGTCTGCGCTCAACATGTTCTTTAACCAGATTGAATTGATTTAGAACGTATAGTGCAAGTCGTTCTCCTTCAGGACCATTATCCTCATTGGGAGGCGATTTTTCTAAGTCGACAGATTATAAAGAGGAATATCACCACAAATAAATAGTTGAGTTTAATTGAATTTGTTTTATGAATAGTAAACAAATCATGGGCAACGTAAACTCAAATTGAGTCAAATTCCTTTCCAAGTTCTACACAATTCAAAGAGAAAATTGCTTACCAAACATTTCTAAGGTGTACGTCATTCCGTCAACTACTACAGTTTCTTCGTCTTCCCATCTTGGAAGTCGCAAATTGTTGCGCTTGGCGTACCAATCTAAGATTTCTTTGGGAGTTTGACAGTCACGCCATTGATTCATTCCTTTCCTAAAACATGTTCAATTAAGTTCTGTAACAAAAATGTGTTAGCTAATAATAGCGCACAGTATACCCATGTAAAAGCTATCGCCTTCCGAAAAAACGTAAAACAATTTAAAGTTCAAAATTATTCAAAGAAAGATTTACTACTGTGGAAATGATCGTAGTAATGCTAATAGAAATCAGTCTTTAAGAATTCAAATAAAATTTTACTCCACAAAAAATTATTTTTAAGCACTTCGACAAAAGGAATAAATTCGACCATAATTTCTCTTATATCGGCAGGATGTATGTCAATACCTCAAATAAATATCTTAATTTAGACATTTGGTGAAACTGCACAGCCTGAAAATGTTGAGGAACGAAATGATGATTAGAAGTTTGCATCTGCTATCTTTTTGTGTCTTAGCATATTTTATAAAAGTAAACTTAAATTTAATATTGGTATTTTTTCTTATTTATATTCACAACTGGAGTGTGCACTTTAAAAATCAGAAATACAATTCAAGATTTTACATACACTCTGAAGTACCATTCATAAAGTGTAACTAAAGATAATTGATGCAAAAAGCCAGCGATTGAAAATAGCTTAAATATTAATTAGCCAAATCAAAGTTGATCAAAAATACGAGTGACTCCACAGCTCTTCGTGAGACCGAACCCCTGGTTTTGCAGTACATGTAGAAGATTCTGGCTTTTGAAATGTGCCGAAATCAACATTTTAATTGCCAATGTACATGGAATTTCTTTGAACAACAAAAAAGAATATTCACTGGAAATAAACACTTACACGTTATATTTTTGTGGTAAGCCGCACAAAGCACGGTGTTTAGAGAGAAATCGGTCTTCTAAGTCGATAACGGTTTCACCAATGATATCATTTCCACTGAGTGCGTCATAATCCCAAACTTGAATGGTTAAGTCCTTTTCTCTTGGGAGATTAACGTTCATTTCAAACATTCGTCCAAACACTGGATTGATGGTATTTGGAATATAGTGGTCTTCGTCATCAAGTTTCTGTTTTCCGCATCGAATGATAACGAAGGGGTCGGACTAAAGGAAAAATTTTACATTAACTTCCATTCTATTGCAAACGAGACATGTTTCCCCAAACAAATATAATACAATGTGGCAGGAGTTAGTGCACTCACATTAGAAATCACATCAAGAACTACTTACTTTTCCATTATCGTCCATTGGCTGCAAATCCTCTCCCTTAATAATGTAAATGCGCAATAAAATTTCTTCTTTATTATTGCTTGGTAAGTTTTGGAAGAACCTTGGTGGCCGCGGCTTACTTGAATCATCGGGTAGTTTATATAAAACTAATCCTCCCTAAAATCAAATTTACTGCTTCAACGAACATAGATATATGATATGAAAGAACATGTAATTATATGAATATAAAAACTACAATTAGATTTTCCGGAATTTTAATATGGAAACTGGAGGAATATTCCATTAATAATGGAAACCGAATATTTAAAAGACTAATAGGATGGAACAAACAAATTATGTTGTGCAGACTAAGCTGAATATCACATGCGACTTAATTAATATTGCAGTGTCATACATTGTTAACACATTATTCTAACTCAACAATATAAATAACGGTATTACCTTAAATTGTCCCATGTAGTCGCCTTCTTCGTCACCTTCTTTCTTGCCTTCATCAACGACAAACGTTTGTAAGAAATCCTGAAGCATATGTACACCTTCAACTTTCTCCAAAGTGTGTTTCAAAATCTAAATATACAGCTCTTTACATAAATATTCGTACAAAGGAAGTTTGATAGTTTGGCAAAGAATGAAATTTTATCTAAACATTTCTACCCTAATTGACTTTAATGCAATCTGCATGAATGTAATTACATGGAAATGAATTTATAAACAAATTTTACTGCAAGTCCAAATTCATAGTGTGATTTTAATTGCTTTGCCAAAAACTATTTGGAAATTCAAACGAGGGTATCTTAAAAAACGTCATTATTTTACAAGTTCAATATTTGAGCTAAAGAATGTGTTACTTGAGTTTTATCCAAATTGCGTTCAATATATTCTTTGGCTTTTTCTTTCGACCGCTCATCGCCCTGTGAAGCGTAAAATTTCGTCCACCAATCCATAGTATCATCTGTACCTTCCGGCAACTAAGTACAATATTTAGCATATATGAATATGAAATTTGCTACAAGAATTTTATTTGTTTTAGAAAGATTTACTAAATTCATACCTTTGATTTAAGGTCTTCTTTTGATAGAGGTTTAGCCGGCACTATCGAAGTTTCCTCTTTCTCCTAATAATAACAATGTTATGTTCATCCTTAATCACCTAGTGAGGGTAAATAGACCAAAGAAGATAAAGTAAAAATGTATAATGATTAAAAACGTGAAGTTGAGAGCGAAAAACCAAATGCAAACAAGTTAATGAATAAAGCTTGTGTCTGAAGATCCTAGGTTGCTGCACTCTGAAATTCAATGTGACAAGGACAGAAAAAGCTTTCAAACTAGTTCTTGCAGCCAAATAAAGAACATGGAATTTCACAATCAGATACGAAATTCGTATTATTGATATTTGATTGTGCAATTAAGATGATCAATTATTAAAGGTATTTGACTTTAGTTTATGTCTGGCCAATACGTACGTCAAAAATTCAAAATATAAAACAGAATTTGCTTTAAACCACTAATGTAAATTGAAAGGATTCAACTGACGGTTAATTTAATGTATGAGAATCTTAACCAAAATATGTGTTGTATGAAGACAAAAGGCCCAAAAGTGGCAATTACGTTACAAAATAAAAATCACATGATGCCAAGCGCTTAAAAATTGTTCAGACATGCAAAAGGAAATAGTGATAATCAATAAAATAGTATAAACACGTCATGCATCGCTTAATGTCATTTTCATTTGAAATACAACACTAATCGTACACGAACAGCAAAATGCGCATTAACTACCCGGTTGATTAAAAGACATTCAGCAAATCAATCATTAACACATTACCTGCACATCTCTGCTCTTACTCCGTTCACTTTTAGGCTACATCCACATTTTAAATTAGTGTATATTAATTCAATAAATTATTTTAAATTCATAAATTGTAACAATGGCAACTGAATATTGTATTAAATTCATGCAAACCTCTTGGAGAAGGAATATATTGATATTCGAGTTCATAGTACATGAAATAAAATTTTTTCCATATAGTAGATATTATAAATTTGGATTAAAAATTTTAAGACTAAATTTTTCTAAAAAAATTCAAAAATTGCAGCACTAATCTTCTGACACTGAGCTTCCATTTTATGAAAGGCAGCTCGGTGTGTTTCAGGCTAACTAGACTAAATACCTGAACGAGATCGTATTTGTAGCCATCCTAAATACCGTGTTGCCTTAGTTTGGAATGAAAAGTTCTGAATGTGTTAGTGAAAACAATCCTCGTTATAAAGTTGCTAAAAATTTACTTTAATTTTTGAAATCTAGATAAAAGCCTGTGCAAATGTGCTAGTAATTAAACTTAAAAACAAAGTTCAGAAAAGTAAAATGAATATGGACACGAATGAAAAACAATCAATGATTGTATAGGAAGTGTTAACTTTTACAAAAGACGAACTAAATGCACAGAAATACATGCAAAATGCTGATGCTGGTTTATGAATTCAAATTTGATTCGAAAGATGGCGGCTCGAATAATTCCTTGAATTTATAAAACAAAATCCATCAAAAGGAATCCAAATTTTAGGGAATTTTAAAAACAACTTTGAACTAATCTTAAAATACATCGGAAAAAACCGAATAGTTTCTTTTGACAATTCGCTCATTGCCAAAGTCTTAGAGCAGAACTTATTTAATAAAAGACAATCAATTCTTGAGCCAAGCTTGTTAGTGCATTTGAAACTATAAACAAAATTTATTATATTTGAATTAAATGTCTTTATTCAAAGTTTTAACACTGAATTTTTGGTCGGATTTTGTGTAAGCCGAAGATGAAAACCTAGAATTTAAATATACATGTATATGTACGGGTGATCTTAATACAAAACTGGCATTTTTGGAATGCATTAATCTAACCCGTACAATTAGAGACCCGCTTTATTTGTTAACCTAAAATAGCTCGCTTCCATCATGTAAGCTGATTTTTTAAATAGACCTTCCTGAAATTGATTACTGTTTAATTCTGGAGAGCCAAAAAAGTCCATTACTCCATTGATAGGTGCAGAATAATAACAATGCAAACATTTCAAAAATTGCGGCAATTCACTTAAAATTTATCAATCCCGAAAAACCAGCATCAGATAATTTCTCGCACAGCACTGGACACTCTTAAAACTAACGATTCAGAATAAATACCTTAGTTTTTTTAAGAATAGGTACTCTGTCAGAAGATTTAGTCAAAGGCTAAACACTCCACCGTAAAGTGGAACAGTATTTACAATAAGCTTACCTCATCATCGCCTTCGATATCGACCGTGATATCTACTGTTTGTGTGACTTCAACGGATACTTCTGTAGAATCTTCATCCAGTGCTTTGGCTGCAGCTAAAATTTGCATCCTCAAATAAACATTTAATTATAACAAGTAGGGTAATAATTGTCTATGGTGATTCTTTTTCATTAAAAGCGAAAAAATAGGCTGTATGGTGTAAAACACTGTCAAACTCCTCAGAAAATTAAAAGTGACCAGGTTTCACACAATTGAGCGAAGATAGCATTTAACTAACTTGTTAATTTATAAATGTCGAAATTCATTATACAAACGCCAAATAATAAAATTCACTCATATGTAACAAGCAAGAATTGTTGGTAAAAGAAAAACCAAAAATTTACAAAAGTAGTTGATTTTAATATGATCCACATAAGATCTCTTGAATGCGAGCGGAATCTTACAGAAGACAGCATTTGTAAAAGCGTTGTGTAATTTAGCAGTGACTCATCAAGTCAAAAAAACTTGTTCGATTTCCTAAAAATGAAATTAAGGGTTCTTTAAATCTGCTATATTCTGAACTAGTCAAATTTTGATGAGTCACTGAATTCTTGATTTTACAGGGATGATTCATGCAATACTACACTTAATGCAAGGTCAGATATGTCTGCCAACTCATTAATAAGAAGATTTGCAATTACAACCAACTGCTTTTGTAAGCTCACTGATTGTTAATAACAGGTTTCAACATTGTATTACTGCAGTTTGAAGTAAAAATTAATCGATTACAAAGGCGTGATCATGATCATGACAACACTTACTCCACTTTGAAAAATCTATTTCTGTATGGAAGCCCATTTTTGAAGCTCGTTTGTTTAACACAGCAAATTGAGGAAGTTCTAACAAAACAATCAAATGTAAGTAAGAAACAAGTTGTCAGGGATTTACATTAGAACTACTTAGAAATATTATAGGAATTACTACCTTCTGTACTTGCTTCTAGAGGCTTAGGAGGTTCAATTCGATAGTCTGCCAAAGAAGACATACGATGACTTGCTACTGTAGGTCTTCTTCCAAATTGGCGATTGTCCTTCACCTTTATGTTCATTGGTGGCATGTATTTTTCTTCAATTGGCAACATCTAAGAATATATTTGGTAACATTTTGCACAATTGGCACCTCTACTATTTGAAAATCAAATGGAAAAACTTACCATTTCAAAGTACATGACAGAACTCTCGAAATTGGGACATTCTTTGATATGCTTCACTTTGCCAGTCGACTTTTTGAATTCGCCGATCTCAAATTCCACTTCAGGTTTTTCAACTTTAGACAGCTGATATTTTTGCAAATCTCTGACACCCCAGCTTAATATCTAAATAGCATATATTCTAGATCAGTGATCCAATTTTGTTTTTCATTAGTAAATTGAAAAATACCATTAATTGAATCATTGTCTACATGCAATGTTGGAAAACAGACTAAATTTTATTGAACTAAATCCGAAGTGATACCTCAACTGCCGTTCTTTGCAATTTCGGCGCAACATTGCTAGGCACAACAAAAACTTTGCGCTTTTCATCTGTAGGTGGTTTATAGGGAAGGTCACCTTCACACTAAAAAATGGTTAATATGGACTTAGAGTACCATCATACCAAAAGAAGTTCACAACTACACAATATATCTCCTGCTGGTAATCCAAATTTTTTCACTGGAACCCATTCAAGTTGGGCAACACGGTGATCATTTGCAGCATCCACTTTGACCAATGGCTTCAAATCACATCTTCCAAGGAAATCATCTGTACCCTAAGCGGAAGAATGACACATAATATACTTAACTTGGAATGACTTACAATGCTGTCCCAATCAAACACCTCTACAGTGATTAGGGGAGGATTTTCAGCAAGTATCATTGGATCATTGTAGTATTTCATGTTACCAAAAATTAAGGTTTGGTTGTAAGTAGGATTCACAGTTTTCATGATAGTCCTAGATTTCACACTTCTATTTAGAGCAACAATCCGGCAATATGGGTCTAAATTAAATGATTAACAAGGGAAATAAATTCATAAATATGAATTCTACATTTACTATATTGCAAGGGTATCTTAGTGATGCAGTCCAGTAGAAAATTGAGTTCCAACAAAAAATAGGGTCAATAAGTTTCGAAAGGCATAATATTCCAATCAATGAATTACGTAAACAAATTTACTGCCCCATTTAAAAAAATATATTATAATCTCAGAAAATACGTTTGATGGTTATCGAAACCACTCTTCTAAAAAAGCTTAGTAAGCATAAAAATCCATTTACCAGAATATCCTTCATCGTCCGCTGATAGAAGATCGCGAGCTTGATATAAATAGAATCTCAGTTCGTATTTATGAGGATCTAAATGTTCAATAAGACCCAGGAAAAACATTGATATTCCTACCTTTAAAACTAATAAATGTTCTTGGAGCAATATTAACAGTAACTTTCTTTTTCTTTTTGCCCTAAATAATATATTTTAATATTCTTTTAACCAATTTTTTTAATTTTGAGCGACCTTAATACCTATTTATATTGCAGTTAAAATATATGTTTAGACTGATAACAGATAAAATGAAGCTTTAAATATTTAGATGTAGCAAATTGATTGGCTAAAATTTTAACAAATCAAATTGGCAGTAATATTCTATTATTCTAAATTGGAAATGGATTTTAAAAGAGTTGACTAATGCAGAATATAATTTGAAAAGGTTGATTTTTTGAAATGAACAACAAAAACATAATAAAAAACGAGGCTAAAAACTCTGGATTTCAACTGCAGATTGAAATGAACTTAAAAATGAGCTAAATGATTGAACTAAATATTATAAAAAATGGCATATACAACCTTAGGAGCCTAAATAGCAGTAATTATTAATTTAATTATCAACATCTTCGAAAGTTCTTATAAGTATTATGAATTCATACATATTCAAATTGGAAAAAGAAGACTGGCTTTGCATTTTCATTTGTAGGAACAAGATGTCGATGCCATCTGCGACGCCTCCTCGTGTCCAACTTAGATTCAACTGAATGCCATGAATTACACATTGCCTTGCCATATTCATAGCCAATTGTTTCAGGGTCCTAAATTCATGCATATTAGCATTTGAATAAACTAAGACACTTACCTCTGATTTATAGGCTTTTATCATTTCAGCCGATTCTTTGAACTTCTTACGAAGGCGCACCCATCTACGCCTTCTCCAAAGATGGAATGGTTTTTCAGATGAACTCCAACCACCTATGTCCACATCTAGGCAATATTCCCAACCGTCCTCATCAACGGGTCGATCTGTATCAATTTCCCATCCATCTTGATACTCCCAGCCCATTGGAGGTACTTTATCATCGCGGGACGTCGTTTCTTCGCCTTGCTAAAAATAATGTCAAGGTTTCTTATAAGGAAAACCCAAAACCGAAAATGAAAAAATCATACCATTGTGACCCAAGGTGATTTTGCAGCGTACCATTCTTGGCCAGGATAATGCGTTTGACTTTCAAAAACATCATCATAGAATTCATCTAGGCCCTCATCAGGATCAACATCCATACTAGAAATTCCAAGTGATACCATATTACAATCATTGTTTGCCTTACCTTTTGTCTACAGCAACGAACCAATCACCATCAAACTGCCAATTAGCAGGAGCTTTAAAATCTTCCTTAGGAAGAGCAACCTAAAATGAAAGAGTAAAAATTAAAAACTTCCACTTTGACTAGATTACTAAATCAGAACCTTCAAAGCAATTTCCAGGAAGCTTCGTGTATTCAAACTTGCATTTGAATATGTTCTCTTTCAAAGCAAATTAAATAAATTGGTTTTAAATGAAAAGTCTACATTATTTTGCATATAATTATTATTCCGTATGTATTCCTATAGATTATGATGAAAATGGTGATTTTCATTGCTGAACAGCGGTACAGCCAAAATCCTCAAAAATATTAATTTTTGAAATATGCATGTTTAATGGAAAAATGAAGGACAAATGAAAATGCATTACATCACACTCAACTAATTTCAAAATCTAATAGAATAGCCGTTGAAAAAATCCACGTGGTCTGGAAAAGTGCTGATTATGCTGTAATACTGAACACGGTGACAACCACGTAAACCTTGATAAATACATTTGCGAATGAATTAGTTCATAACTTAGGTTACCCCAGATTCACTTTGATAGCCTACTAGCTATATTCACAACGTCACCTAGATCATTGTCCTGGGATTTACTGACAATATATTTGTATATTTTAAGTTCTAAAAAATTAATAATTTCAAATTTTTGCTCATATTAAATTTTAAATATATTTCGTTGAACTGCAGCTGAATTTAATTGCTTAATCCTCCTATTTTGTATATGTCAATTAATTTTCACAGTACTAAAATTTGATACTTTCGGATATACTAAGGTTTAAGATCACTTGTAAGCTCGAAATTATTACATTTAATATAATAGTGTTCCCCATCCTCACAATATACTAGTTCTAAAAAAGTAATATGTATTTACAGCAACTCAACTAAATACAGTGGAAAACATTCATCGTAGTTAATAACATGGTTTTGTAATCTACATGATAAATAGTGAAGGCATACTTTATGGAATTCGTCTGCAAATGGAGGATCGGAATCTTTCCATTTCACAATTGGCAGGTACTTATCATATTCGAACTAAAATGACTTTAAGAATACGCAAACCCACAAAATCCTACCGTTTCGGCGACAACTGAAAGATTGCCTTCGCCATGTTTGCTTCCCCATGCTTTATCGTCCTTCTGCAGTCCGAACCACATCTTCAAGCGGATTTGTGCAGGAACTTTATATTTCTTTTTATGTCTCTTGCCAATAAACTAAATTACATTTTTATGAAAAATGTACTATGCTCTCAACTAGCATTACGAATATGGAAAATCTGCATTTTGGGAAAATTAACTAACTTAGAAGTATGACATAAGTTATGTTGATCTTAAACGTACAATAGATGGTGCACTTACAGCAATAGAAAATTCAACGCAAAAGTACAGTCTCAAAAAGTGCTGCCCGTAGGATTTTAGAAGTATTCATGGCACGTGAAGTTCACAAATACGAAATAAAAGTGCACTTATACCCGTAGTCGAACGTTGTGAAGCTTTGCGCAAAACGCTCCTTTAAATTGCGGCTTTTCATGATAGAATACTTCAGTTGCAGGGATCCGCACATAAGCAATTCTTGAGTCATCTTCAATCATCCATATAACGACGTCAGGTATGCTGCATTGCGCCTAAAATAATGTTTATAAGGTCATTGATTTCCATGGAGTGCTCAAACATGTTAACTAAGCATGGCAGACGCGCAATGAAGTGAGATTCTGAATACCTTTCAACTTAAACCAAAAACATTCTAAAGTCGAGGTATACAAAGCCTGACATGGCCTGCATCATTCATAACTATTCTTTATTAACAACTCGATACATTGGTCTATATCCTTCACATTACTTCACCTTATTAAACCATTTCAGTTAAATTCAGCAATAAATGAAATCAATTTGAAAGTTTCAAATATGATATATTAGATGAATTAGATATATTATACATAAATCTCAAAAAGTTTTTCAGAACAATTCAAACAAAACTAAAAGCATATAAAGTCATTTTAATCGCACGTCAATATCGCAATTAAATTGCATTTTATAGTCGATGTAGTAGAGCTGCTGCGGAGTAATATTTTCTATCAAGTTTCTACTGAGATGTTCACTGCTGACATTTATTGTTAATTTCTATAAGGGAACAGTGGAGTTAATCATGTACACAGTTTCATGTAACAGATACTTAACAGTAGTTTTGAATTAAACCTACCTGTGCAAACTAAAATGAAGTTGTTATAATTCATTATATAAGTTATAAATAAAAGTGCGGAGCAATAAAATATACAATAATTAGGCTTTTAGTGAGCCATTACAATAACTGCATACATGTGAGGGGTTAGGAAGTTGTGACATTCAATAACAAAAAACGTGCAGAAGATGTGGCACCAGTTAATATCTCAAAGTTATTAAACAAAATAATGAATTAAGTTTAACAAAATTGTGTTGATGTCATGTCATTCCGAGTAAACATTAAAGATTAACCAATGTTAACTATTTGCTAGAATAGGCAATTAAATTTTAGCAATTTGCATGCAATTCATTTAATAGCTTGCAAATATAAATAATTGTTTTCTTGTTCAACTTAATTATTAAGGTAGCGTTTCTAAATTTAGATCACTGCAGAGTTCCTCAAAATTTTTTTACAATATTTTCAACATTATCATTGAACTGCCTATTGATCTTATATATGAAGCAAATCAGGAACAATCTGCCTATTGATCTTATATTTGTTGCATATATTTTTAGATTTGTATTTTAAACATTTTAATAGTTTATTTTGCTTGTGTGTGGATTTTCATAATAATGGGATCCCCCGAAAAGTTACAGTAAACGAGTGGGCCCTCAGTCTATGTTTGGAAGTAGAAATCGAACTTTATAAAGGGCTTATTGCACTTAGCTTGTTAAATTTTAAAATGATACATTAAATCAACTATGAAAAACACAAATCAATTAAAAAAATTACAAAACATGATTTAATTCGTGGGATAGGAAAGCCTGGGTTAGCTAGGCAGGTCTGTTCTTGCAATCTCACTCACATTGACAACATTGGTAGATATCTCAAAGCCGCTGATAATTCTGAAAATAAGGTGGTATTTAGCATTCCAAATGTATCCGTGGTTACATGATTTGGGCAATAGTGGTTTTCGTACAATCATTTGAAAAACATACCCCAAGTTTCATCGTTAAGTAGGAAGATTTACATTACACGGGTAATCTGCAGTATACTGTTACTATATGCAATATATAGAAACCCGGTGTCCCGCACCCTTAAGTGATATTTGTCATATTGTTAGTTAGGCATGCTAATGCAACTTACATTCGATAACTATAAAACAATGTGTAAATGAAAGTTTAAAATGAAACATTGCTTAATGAAAAAGAGCATGGGATTTCACAATTGAAAATCAATTGAAAACTATGGAAACATTTCAAACAATATCAAAAACATGTACTTTAAAGCACGTGTGATTAGTATAAAAAAACTTACTCCGCTGAAGAGTGTTTCAAAGGTAGTTAAGAATTTTTCAAGGTTGTCAATGGCGTTGGAGAAGTCAGTTTGATTCTCAATTTCTTCTTCAGCGGTTGACATGATTAACTCCAATTGTTTTATCTGATAACTAGTGAGCTTTTTATCCAAAGAATTGCCTTGATGTTCGATTGCTTTCAACTCTTGTAATAGTGGACTAGTGGAAAAATTTTAACAGGTATGCGTCGAAAAAACTTACGGTACGGTCTTTTTGAAGCAATCCAGCACATCAATGATGTAAGTTGCAATCTCCCGATCAACTGAGTCATCACTCTTTTCTAACAGTAGTTCCTTCAACAATGAAACTTTTGGCGTCTAAATATGTTATAGGGAACTAGAATTATTTAATTACAACATAAGTATGTGCAATAGATCATAATATATAATATGAAAATCTGTAGAAGTCACATTGTACATCAATGGAAAATGAGGTACTTATGATAGCATGACCACATGACTAAGGCATTCTTATTAATGGATAGTATCCACTGAAGATGAGTTCATTCTATCCGATTATTAACATACAGCTGATGTCATTCAGTAGCAAAATATATTTAGATTTCATCAATTGATCATAACCATGTTTTGATATTCTACGCAGCGAGGTGACCCTATACAATCACATTTCTAATTCAGAAATGTCTTATTGATAAAGGACATTATCATCATTGATTCACTGCAAATGGAGTAGTCATTACAATGATTGAAAATAATTTATTCAACCTATGTATTTAGAAAACTATTAGTTAAACAAGGATCAGTGCAGAATGCGAAACCATTCTATAGTCGACATCTTTTAGGCAAACTACGATTTTTCTATGCTTAAAATGGCTGTTTGTCAAAATCGCTTTGACCTTGACAAAGTCACAAGAAATGCTAGTATCATCATAAGTTGATCCAAAGAAGAGAAATATTAGTCAGTTTAAAATTACAATTTGAACACCATTTGTGATCGTAATTATTACAGTTATTCAGTTTCCGAAATGATTTCTACATTTATCAATTATATACAGCAAGAAGTATTTATCTCGGTATACTGCCAATTATCACTATAAAAAAATTTCGATTACAAAAATTACGGTTAAAATCAAAATATTAAAGTTTATTATGTTTAATTTTTTATTACAAGTTGCTACACAAACTAAACAATTCGTTTAATTGCACATTATATTTAACGATTAAATATTCTAAAAATACGGAATTTAGCTCTTAAGCAAACATTAATTTCAATATATCATCAAAGAATGAATAATTTTGAGTCAATACACTAGAAATGTAACCAAAATCTCAAAGTTCATAAAATCCTTTCTAAAATATAGCATGGAATTGATTAAACTAAGTTTCACTTGCCAATTGAATGCATTTGTGTAAACAGTCCATTTGACAGTTAGCTTAGTTGAGAAAATACACAACGAAAAGCTGCGCATTGATATTTCTATTTATACATATTAGAAAATAAACTTGCAAGAAAATGAATCATTTTCGATTTGAGCGAAATTCTGAATGATGTGATAAAAGTTTGTCATATTTCCTTCATGAAACATTCATACACAAACCACGTATTTCTGCAGGATGACGATTACTCTCATAATTTCCTTAGTCAATCAAACCAAAGCCATAGCTAACATGGCTCAATACCCAAAACCTACTGTAGAGCGGTGGCGTAGCTAGGGGCTATGCACCCCGGATTGAAACTAGATCGCCCTCTCCTCAGAATAGGAAGTAGCTTATTAGAACATGCAATAAAATTGCTATCTATTTTTCTTTCCCGCCCCCCCCTAAATTACAAAATGTTTCTAGTGCAAAATGAATTTACGCAAAAGCTTTTTAACTGCGCCTAAAGTTTTAGATAAACATAAGTTAAAAATAAAATAGAAAATACAATATTCTCACCACATCAGTTATTATGCGTTTGGCCATATTAACGGGTCCCATTCGATAAGCAATATCTTCGAATTCACAATCGACGGCTATTGTTGGTTTGTTATCACCAAATGGAATGTAATAGTAGTGTTGGCCATCGAACACAGGTTTAATTGGCTGTGTTGTTGAAGGCATTTTCACGCCTGTAGGATCCATAGAATTTCCAAAGTTTCCTATTGACACTTCAAATTGTACGGGTTCATCAACACTATCAGTGATCATATTGGCTTCTTCAAAATAAGCGAATAGTCTATATTTTCTGGTCTTTGAAAATTTCTAAAATACAACTTCCAAATTCCAATAATTTTATTTCAGTATTTGAATCATAAGCATAATGCCCGTCTTTTTCGACATTAAGAACTATCAATTGATGCTTCTAATTCTGACTCACAAGGCATTGAGAAATCTCTTTAAAGTCGTCAGATTTTACATTATAATCCCGGAGCTTATATTATCTATGCTTAAGTTTAAAATTGTCATTTAAAGGACCCTATTATCAAAACATAACAAATCTAGCAATGTATCATTATACTATAGCTATATAACAATGAATACCTCTGCAACTAACACTTGGTTATCCTCGATTCCTAAAACAGGCTGCTCAGGCTTTGTACCAAGCTTTGTACCAAGTTCTATAAAAATGCGGCCACGGTAGGCACATCCTTCTCCCTAAATGAAAAGCATAAAAATAATGAATTCGAATTCGCTTTGATGAATAATTTTTTATAAATCTTAAGTGAAATCCGTTTAATTTATTAAACAAACTTGCATTTTGAAAAATATTTAATACACAATCTTGGAATACTGAAATTTCGAAGATAAATCTTTATGTTCGAAGTTCAATTGATTTAAATATTCATTCATAAAAAGAGCTCGCAATTTATTTATAGATTAAGTACTATACTTACATTTATACTTGTAAATTACGAATAATTAAATTATAACTAATGTTTCTTAATATTTGCGCAAATCAAAGAAAAGGCTTTGAATGAATGCATCCGTAGTTCATCACAAAGATATAGATTATTGACTTACCTTGCCCACATTCAAATATTCGTTTGACCCGCCCAGTACTGAAGTACCTTCTTCACGAGGTGCACCATACAAATTAACCCATCCTGGGCCAAATGTAGGCAAGAAGCCATCTTCTCCTGTCATTACAGATATCGCGCCTAGATTTAGCTCGGCTACTGCTATAGGATCGTCCCCAGTAAGCTGATCGCTAAATTTCAAAATTACAAAATTAGAATGGATACGCAATATTTGGCTTTCATTCCGTCACTGGTAATAAAATTTTTAAATTAATTCGGGAATCTGCGTTATGAAATAACATAATTAGATATTGGGAGGCTGAGAATACAGTAAAGATATACCTTTTATTCAACACATGATTCTACTTTAAACACCAAATATATTTTTGCCAATTTTCTTAGGTAGATTAAAAGAATGCAAATACCATATTGTGATGAGTAAATATATAATAGCAGCCAATTGAATACAATGACTGGGATACTAAACTTTCAGCCGAAAAATGGAAAAACGGGAAGTTTTTGATAGAAAACCGATATTTCTGGATCAAGAGAAATTATAAGGCTTTGTTTTGCATCATAATTCTGTTAAATTTGTACATACATATTTAATGTATTCATCAGGCTTTTTGGGTTAAAATTGCATCAAACGGTAAAATTACTTACTAGTCTCTTACATCGAACTTCAGCTTTTGACACATTGAAGGATAATTAAAGGCCAACTGCAATTGCTGGTTCCATTTTGGCTCATTGTCTGTGTATATAACTTTGCTTTTTACCTAAAAACATGCATTTTATCCTAAAAATTTAGCAAGTCAACTTTGAATATTGAGTACTGTATGCTATGACTTAAACATTTTCCCTTGTTAGATATTTAAATTTGCTGAAATCGACTTAGTAGTCTTCAGCCTCCAATTTCTTTTATTTTTGAATCATTATATATATATATATATATAATACATATATATATATA
>CABFPE010000063.1:1215097-1232129 GCA_900660155.1 Hofstenia miamia | reverse complement strand
ATATATATATATATATATTGCTATCATTAATAGAATTGACAAGAATTAACCCAATTTAGTCCGAACTATTTACTTCTTTTTGCTCAAATAACTGAACAAATGACCACCAAAACCTAAGAAAAGACTGCATATGAACAATGTGCGATGCAAGTTGTTTAATTTTCCAAATCATAATGTAAAATAGAAAGACATTTTTTTTGTAATTTCCACAATTCTCAATAGGCTGTTTCGTAAACGGCATATGATGTGCAAAGAAAATAGAAACCAAATCTATTATTGCATACCCTTTATTAATTAAGACCTTCGCATATATCCCCAAATGTTTCTTAGGAGTGTATTATTTATCAACAATATATGATATCTATTGCTATTCTACATTGAGATGTATCTTTTTAGAAAAGGTGAATGCAAGGAATATTTAAACATGAAATCAAATTAGCCTGACAGGAATATTACTTACTCATCGCATCATCTAAAAAAAGTTAATTCCTACATTTTCAACAGGTTTTTCACAAGTGTATATTAAAGTTGTTAATGAAATTAATATACCTGCATCCGCATCGCCAGTCGCATCAGCACTGGCAGCTGCATCTCCGCTGGCACCACCGCCAGAACCACCACCTCCACCTTTCTTTGTCTTAGGGCCATCATAAGCAACTTGGCACATGAAATTGCATCCCTAAACTTTAAGTAGAAAAGATAATTACAAAACTCCTTACATCAAGTTTTTTGTTTTTCGCATCAGAACAAGCGGTAGTGATCTCAACAACGTCTTTCGTTAGACAATCCTTTAATACAACTTTGCATTGTGCTAGAGTTCTAAAATAGTTGAAATTAATAACTGAATATAAAGTGGGCAAAGAAATCGAATACAGTTTATAGGCCTTTAATCTAACAAAACTACTTAAAAATTCGAAACGCAATTAAATTTCATTTACATTCATTGAGTTCTTAAACAAATAACTGAGTATGTGAGAATTTCTTATCTTCTTGGATTGGCTGCATTTCAGCATGGTGTGTAAATATAGATTCGTGGTACTAGCATTTCGAATAGAATATTGCCTGATAAACGTAAATGGACATCACATCGCCTGAATAGTTAATATTCCCATATAGGATTTCAATATCCCTATTGAATAAGACATCATTTGGTTCAGAAGTAATGGAAAATTTAATTACAATAGATTAAAAGATTAAAAGCATTCATATAATAAGAGATATCAAGAGGTTTTTACTTAAAATTTGATGTAAAAACCCGCTGTAAATGGGCAAAGCTCTTGGAATATACTTAATGTTGTGAAAAACTAGATATATTGAACATACCTATCGGATCCAAATGTTTCACTGTCTTTAAATACTACGTCTAAGGTGTCACCGGGTTTGAGCTCTTGAACTTTGAAATCATGGCTCTAAAATAAGAGTGAAATAAACTATTGTTTGTATAAAACTTACCTCATCCCAATTGGGGGAACTCTCATTCTTGATAACTTTAGTTTTGAATTTTGATGCTAAAATAGAACCAATCAGTATATAATACGTCGCAAAAATGGGCATGTTTGCAAACACATTGATAAACTAGCTAAAGACTTACATGTGGATTAATTTTACTCCCAATTGTGTTACTTTAAATTAAAACTTTTTTGTCCGCATTAAGTTTTAGCGGTCCTGTTAAGAAATAAGCTATGGACACATTTATGTGTAAATGCACTCCCCGTTGTGGTGAAGATTTTTGTTAGACACAATTCTTGAAGTAAATGAAAACATCAAATTTTTTCAATGGAAAATCCGATGTTTTTAAACACTTAAATTCTTCCTTACTTAAAGGTCATATCATGAAGCAGTCTATTGCACATGGCACAGTGACAAGACGTGGTTGTAGAGGAGACATTCCATATTGTGATGGTTGCATATTTTAAATATTTTTATTATTTTGTTATTTATAAAGGTTCAAACATTCATCTAAAACCCTATTTTGAAAAAAATTCCTTATAGAAATAGGTTAACATTTAAAATTTATATAATTATGTGCTCAAATATAACCAAATACTCATCCATTTGAGCATCTAATAAATAAAGGGAGGGGAAATGCAAAAAAAGAAACTATTAAATTTAGCGAGGAGTGATAAAACTTTCACTTTCAAATAGAAAATGAATGTTATGGGTTTCAACAATTACAATTTAATAAGGTTTTGAATATAAAATTACATTGAAATAATTGGACTTACACTTAAATGTAATAATGGCGTATGGATCGGAAGCATCGCGATTCTTTTCAACATTGGGAAGATTGGTTGCCGATTTGGCAGTTACAGTAAGTTTGTAATCACCTCCCATTTAAAACATCACCTAAATAACAAAACAGAAATTAGACACCAAATTATAAAAAGATAAATTGGAGTATTCAAAATTCTTAGTCAATGCCCACAGTTAATGGTATAAATACGGTTGAATTTCACATCGTGAAACTGGCAGAAACACAACAAACTTGACATGAAATGTCATGATAAGAAACGCTGTCGTTGCTAACAATGCATGCGATTATAATTGGGGAGTTAATTTTTCTTCAAATTACAAAATATGTATTTAAGTGGACGTGGCAATACATATTCCAATTTATAATTCGAGGCATTCGAAAATGGAATTTCATGGAATTAACGATTGAATTCTTTCAAGTAACAAAATATCTTATTATCAATTCATTAATGTTTGTTAAATAGTACTTTTATAACTTAGAGGGTTTGAAAAATCAATAGCTGTACATTTGCATTCTTAAACGAAAGATTTGCATTTTGGTAGAATGTTTGGTATATTTAAAAAAATATTTTAATTATCATTTTCAGCATGTGCTTGAATGCAACTTATTAATAATAAACATAGCTAAGAATAATATGCCTCCGTCCACTTCTCTAGTCTTTCGTCGATACCGCGAATTTAAACCTGCGGGCCCGGTCACCGTTACTGACCGCGCTCATGGGGGACATTCAATATTGACATTCAAGAGCAGACTTCTTTCACTGGACTTATTCTATGAACCATAAAGCAATGCAGCGTTCATTATGTGATGTATACATTTTTATAATTCTAAAACATGTTATCTTGCGCGTAGTCGTGAAAGACAATCGTTTTCCCTCAAAAAAGATAATCAGATGCAGAAATTAGTTGCAACTTTATCATTCCTTGCAGCACCGTGGCGAATTGCTTAAAGAGCTCCTAACTGCATTTTATAATGAATTCCCTATGCATCTGTAGAAAATGCATTATGTGCGATGGCACATTTTTACACAATATAAAACTTCGCCAAACTGAGTTCGTTTCTAGTATCTTTGCGAAAAGCAATTGAAAATCATTTCATTAGAACAATGCCAAATGAATAGCATCTTTAGACAGTTCTTTTGACAATTTGAAATCGATTTTGAGTTAGTCGTCTCAGAACCAGATTTCTGAAATTGCTACGAAATTTCAATTACTGTCAAATATTTATCGATGGTTGTTAGCTTAACAAATAATTTTTTCACGTACACATAAATTTTCTAAATCAATTTAATAGCTTAATAGCATCAAGGGTCATTAGTAGTTAATGACCTAAACATTATCCTACGATATCAACAAAGGATTCTGTATTTGCTTAGCATTTAGATTATATGGAATTATTTACTTCTAATTTTAAGCAAACACACAGTATGTTTGAGATCTTAGGCTCATAGTCTGGGAATTTTAGATTACAAAATTCGTTGAAAAACTTATATCTTAATCTGCATAAGACTGATGGACAATGAGTGTATGCTTGCCCTAAAATTAAGAACAGTTTCAAATCAAAACCTTAGGCTATTTTTGATACCAAGTATTTCATTATTTGAAATTCGTAATTTAAAAATCCATTACTTTCAAAAACTTGTGAAGGCAACATCAACTTTGTTGTCGGCCGAGTCAGTTGATCAATAACGATATTGAGAGAAAATTTTGTTTATTTATTAACATAATTAAATTTGAATTATAAGTTGAAAAATAGTTATACGATCAATTGTTATTGTAGCTTCCTATAAATATTTTAATTAATTGTAATAACTATTTATTTTTTGAAAATCATTCTTTGCACTAGCTCACATTAACTTTGACTCAGGTATCAACTCATGTTCTGCACTTGTAAATGATCTTTAATTTTAATGGTACCTAACGCCCAAAAAAATTTAGAATTTTACAAGGGAAACGGGTCTCCAGATCATACACGTTTGTGAATCGACGCCAACTAATGATTTCCTGTAATTCTTTACCTTCTGCTGGACCACATTGCCAGGATTCCAATTTTAAATTAGCCATGTGTCATCCATGTAATCAACATAGGTTCAATTTTAATGATTTAAGCGTACTGGCTCCAATTGTATAAATTTCTTAACATTAGGGGTGTGATCATTTTCACGACACTCCCTTTGGTATCGCCATTGATTACAATCTTAGATATACTTTGATTGCCGATGTGAAATCTACGGATATTACTTTGAAATAACTATAAAGATCATCCATTTGGCAAATTCATGGCTAACGATATTTTATTTCAAAAATATGTAGTGCAATGTAAAATAGCATAAACCTACCTGGGAAATTGTGCGGTTAAGTGATCATTAGTCCAATTCGCGTTAACAAACCAAACATAGCGTATGCTTCTTACCTCGACATTTGAACGCACGTTTTGTTTGAATTCGTGTTAGTGTTTAATAATAACATCGGTGACAATTAAACAATGTCCCATGCGATTGCCAACAATAAATTGAAATTTTCCTAGAATATGCGTCCAAATTCAGTTACGATGGGAGTATTAACTTTGTGAAAACTTAAATCTAATTTATAGCTACGACTTCAGAGACCATAGCAAATTATTTAAATATTTTTTAACAATTATTTCACTAGCGAATACACATGTATATAGTTAGCGATCATAATATGTCGCAGAGTGGCATATATGGTTTAGCCGAGGCCCTCGAGTTGCGTTGGGGGTCAGAATTTTGGAAATTACTAGCCAAAAAATGTCAATTAAAGTCCAAAAGTTATACTGCCAAAAATCAAGGCTAGTGCTTCTTGAGACTTCACCCACAACCAGCCGTAAGCCTCAGCTAAGAGCCGGCTACGGCATGAACCATTGCGGCCGCCGCTGGCCACTCCTTAAATTTTCAAATCACGATTTTTAGCCATCCTAAGTTTAGTTTTTGTTTTGACTTGCAAACTGAATTAAGACGGGTTTTTACTATGAATGAAGTTGATTCAAGATAAGTGTAAGTCCAGATAAATGAGAAATGGGATTATATACAATAAAAATTTTGCGTTCATGAACTGCTTTACAGTTCAATACTACGGTACGGGTCGAGGTTAAAGCTATCTCACAAGATTACCATTGTGACGTAGAACATTGGCTAAATTAAAGCTTCGCATACATGTCCGGACACAAATAAATGTTTCACGATTAGATGCTAGCAGTTTAATTGTTTACATTACATTGAAATGTTCATTAAGTCACATTATTCAGAAGATGCTAATGTAAGCGTGATAAAAATGATATATTGAATGCACGAATTAGTATACTTAAATATTTGGCCAAGCCAAATTTCTATTCTTTTCAGGCAATAAATGATCGTAATTCAAATAGATTGCTTATGTGGTTGAAACGTTGCTTAATAACGCCACTCAACAAATAGACTACTTTCGTTGATTTGCAATGGATTGTTGAATACATGTGTAATAATTCTTGCAAAATTTTTGCATGTCTGACAAAATAGAACTCCCACAAATGGAAAACGAAGCAAGAAATATATTAAACAAGAATTGCAAAAGCTATTTTTGAAATTTTATGAAGTAAAAAACGAAAATGTGACGCCATAGTTATTCTTAAGCCTTAGAAATATCATTTTGTGAATTCTTGTTTAGGGATCAAACAAATTTACGCTAATCTAATTAGGTGACATCAGGTATATTAAGAAAATCACTCGTCATCAACAAGAGGGTGGAAAACGTTGTTTTAAGTAACAAACGAACCTAAAATTCTATTCTGTGAACGTCAGAAAATAAATGAGGCGAAATTGAAATAGATAGATTATCTGGTTTTAACGTACCTTACTATCGCTACACTACAAATAGACTACTGTCGTTGAGTTACCATGGTTTGTTAAATACATATATAATAATTGTTACAAAATTTTATAATGCATGAAAAAATAAAAATCGTACAAATGGAAAATTAAGCCAGAAATCAATTATACAAATATTGAAAAATCGTATTCTTCACATAGATGAGTTCAGAAAGCGAAAATGTGACGCCATAGTGATGCACAAGCCACAGAAATGTCACCCAGCGAGGTTTTTTTTATTGGTCACTCAACTTTACACGACTGTAATTTGGTCACGTCAGGTATATTATGCATACCACTCATACTTCATCAAGTAGTTGGAAAACTTTGTTTTAAGTAACAAACGAAAAAACTAACTTAAACATCACAAAATTGAAATTAGGTTATCTAATTATGAATAACAAACATGGTTTTAGAATATTGCAATAGGGCTAATGCCGATCCACGACAGTAGAGAGCTAGCTCATTTTTCAACATCATAGATAATACAGTGCTACCCGCACATATAAGACATACAAAAAAGACAGAAGGCGGAAATAAGAATATGAAATACTAATTTTTGCACTTTATGTCAAACGAAAAGAATGTTGATCAATATATCGATCAGATCGTATGAGAATGAGTTGAAGTTGGCCTGCCCCAAAGGAGGGTAGGGGCAAGTGCCCCCTAAACACGCCCCTGAAGAAATACACACAACTTGTAATTTATTAAATGACAAAAGTGTCAGATTATTTACGCTGATAAAATTTCGGCATCTAATTGAACTAAAGGCAATATGTCTACTTTTGAACTTGACTAGAATTTGTCCCAAATGATCAGCTATAGACTGAAACCGTTGGTTTTTGTAATTTATATGCAAGTAGAATTAAGAAATTTTTAATTAAAATGACCTTTCATGGCAACGCGACAGCAAAAAAACAATCTCACTATAGTTACATGTTGTAGAAATATAGTTGAAATATCCATCCACCATTTCGAAAGATGGGTTCCAGCTGAGTTCCAGTTCGGGTTGAATTCATCCCGTCACGATTTCGATTGATGGCCAACAGGGTATCAATAACAGCGTCACCCCACCTGTTACATATTTTGATGTTTAAAATCTAAGACGCCCTTAATCCATCATGATTTGAGTTATCTAAGGTACATGATGCCTAGAGTGGAGGAAAATATGGGGAGATTAGCACTGTGCTATGGCTACATCTGTTACCACTATGACAAAAAGACATTGCTTCAGGATAATACAGCGTCTCATCAGGCTGATACCATTATGGAATATTTGGATTCTCTACGGACCAGCCCTAAATACTATCGAGAATATTGTGGAACACCGGCAAAGACAAAATCAAAACTTGAATCACGAGAATTTTGATCCTGGAAGCATTCGAAGCAGAACTTTTACTATTAACCACGAGTTTTATATCAAAAAGCCATATGAATATCTTTTACGAAGTAACGAGAGTACTCCATGTCACAAGAGTTCTTCAGTTTAGGAATGTTAATTGTGTTCCTTTTAGTATTTTCTAATTCATTTTGGTTGACCCAAACATTAATTTAGTACTGTATAAAAATCTGACACATCAAACTTAAAGTTTAAATACTATATAGTGAATAGCATATTTGGGTCAGGAAAGAATGATGTGTTCCTGGCAATATTTTAACGTAAATCTAAATTCTTACCTCTTAGGAGAAACCCATCAATTCACCAAATTTGAAAACAAACAATTTTAGTAAACAACAGTAAACAAATATATATTGTCAACAAAATTTCCATATAATGCGTAAAACTCCACCATATTGAAAATAGAGTGCAATTTTAAATGTTTAGTTTATGATCTAAAGGAATAATTATTGGCCAAATTGGTAATTTAAAATTTTGCTGAAATAAAATTGAAGCACTTCCCTCAGTAAAGTTATCATCAATAAATACGTCCATTAGTGCGAATAAATAGCCTTAAGCACATATTCAAGGCAAAAGATTATTATAAAAGAATGGATTTATTTGTAGGATTTTATACATATACATGAATCGGTATATCGTATCCATTAATACTTATATACAATTTACTGCCAAATTTATTGGCAGTTAGTTGATTCTTGGCTATTGGGACTAATAGTAAATTTCGCATCTGTTTCTCTAATAAAGTATAAACAGTTGTACATAATATTAAGTTACTGACAGTAGTGACTAATTTTAATGAAATTCCTGTTATGCAATATTTGTAATAGCTGTTTCACTACAAAATTGAAATAAAAAAATTACGAAGATGTGAAATAGATAGAAAAATTTGATTAAAATAATTATCGTAGTATTTAATAATATAATCATGCAAGATTTAGGTCCAGCACTAAAAAACCTTGGAAAATTTCTCCATTCGTCAACCCCATTCTTCGTGAATAATAATTATAGAGGGTGTGCTGAACACACCAGTGCCCGTACATTACTATCAAAACCTATGTATTGGGATTAGTACAAATTTTCAACTCAAAATTTCTGAAAATTCTGAATAAATGAATACAAAATTTTAATAGAGAGCATCATAACTGACGTTATATGGTCAAGTTTACTAATGTTATTCGTATATAAGATCTGATGGGTACAATGATGGTTCATGGTCGCGCGATCTGGAATCACATAACAGACCTAAATTTTACATTTTTACACTGTTTGTATTTATGCAACATGGATCTTGAAGTTAACATTTGTAATATTTTTACTTAACCTTAAACAATCAGGAGTTTTTGAAATTTTCTTTTTTGAAAAACGTTTTATGCGCTTATAATCCATAAACTTAGTGCACCACACATAAAAACCTTTAAAGTTCGTTATTGAAGTGCAAGAGCCTTAAATCGTACAGTGTATAATTACCTGAACATTCGGCTAAAAAACTAACATTTTCCTAGTACTTAGGAAACAGAAATATAATTTAGGGCAAATTTTTAACATGAAATTGTGTGCATTGTACATACCTCACGATTACCAGATTTGCTAATGTGCTTGAAGAAAATATATTGGTAAATGTGGAAAAATTGTACTTTTAAAACCGTTTCTAGTCGTGTTTGTATTAAAATCTCCGGGAACAATTTTATTGAACAGGAACTTGGACTATCTAAAATCAATTCAGTTACACGTATTTCAAAATATATTTGACAATCGTATTTAAATGGACTAGTTACACATCGAAATATTTCCTGTGCAACAACCCCGTGCTTCTTCCAATTGCAAATTTTGTACCCAACCTGAGGTCGGATCTCTAATTGAGGTGCTTTCAAACTAGCCATGGTGTACCAATTTCGCCGCGAAGATAAATATAATTTAAAAAAACCAAACATCAGAGAACCCAATTTAATTTGTGTCTCTAAACTTCAATAAACCCAACATAATTGGCGGTTTGATTCTCTTTAATAAATGTGTAAACATTTCAGTTTCATGTTTTGCTCAAGGATTTTCGCAATAGAACAGTATAGTTTTTTTCTACTAAGCAATATAATTAATATTTCCTGTGCTAAATATTTGTTTACTCTTCCTTATTCGTCATTAAAGTTTAAACATATCAATTTTAAACCGAGTGCTCAATTGCGGACATTTATTTCATTTTCTGTGTACAAACGAATGCATCAATTTTTAAATGCTTTGCGAATGAATGTATGCAGGTATCACTTGATCACTCAACTCCGATTTTTAATTTTAATTTTGATCACTTAGAAAAGTTTAAATGAAAATAAATAAAACGAAAATCTCAATTTTTCATTTTTGTTTATCACATTTGAATTTGTATTTTGTCATTTTCAAAATGAAAACAACACTAGTTTGATATCTGTTCTGCGTGTTTCATTTTGATTACTTCATAGTTTCAATGATAAGCGAAATTAAAAAATTAAAAAGGAAAATATACACAAATCGAAAATGGGTATATTCGCCCGGTCCTTATTTATTTTAGCATTTCAAATTATGATCAAAGCAAAAAATGATAGAATTTTATGCTAACCAGGTGCCTGAGTAGAAACGATTGCAAGCTAACGCACGAGTTACATTAAAAGATTAAATAATATTCGTTAGGACCTCATAATATAGTAATTGCTTGTTTAGTCAATACTAGTTTAAAAAGTAAACAATGTCGATTGATTCAATTCAAACTTTACGCTAATGTCATTCTTAAGCTGTTGAGAGAATTGTTTCCTTTAAGAGATTACATACGTTCTAGTTACATGTATATTTATATAAAGGAGACATTAATAAAAAATTAAGTCAGTTGTCAGTAACTCACTCATAGAAAATGTTTAGTTTTTTTGTTTTCTGGCCAATCCTACCATTTAAACGTTATAATTAAAAGCGGATTGGGTAAGAAATGAACCTTGAAAAATTATGTCTGTACTAGAATATCGTTCAGCGTGCAGAAGAAAAAAATTGTTCAGCAATAAAACAAATTTCATTGTAAAAACTACAGCATTTAACCTGGTGATTTTTAAAAAAGGTTCATGATCCTATAAAAAAAATTTAAATGCTTTTAGCTCAAAGACTTAATTGTGTGAAAGCACCACTTGATACAGGAGAGTCTCCCCTTTCTTTTTCGGCCTTGTCCAATCGAGGCGTGCTGTTTCGCGAAGTCTCCGCACGCATGGGCCTTCTGGCCCGCGATCTCTGACCCACCTCAATGGGTTTGGAATACTTTTGCAAATATCAAGAAACAGGCAAAGTTCTTTGTTGCCTCCAGGGGCTCAAAACCTTCTAAATACATTAACACTAAGTATGGAGAGAATTTAAATCTTTTTCAAAAATCGAAAATTTCTAAGAAAACTTGTTAATCTATTCAACAATCTCTGCCACAGCAATAAGCTTTAATAGAAATTTTCAACATTGCATTAATGTATGTTCCCCCAATAGACCTAACCATGCCACAAGATTTTCAAATTTGGAAATATGCTTGGAGAAAATTCTTTGTAAGTGTGAAAAACGATTTGTCCTTTAAAGCAAACGCTATGCCGTTTAAGGTTAATGATTGGAACTAGCTTATATTGGACATAAGTAAAAATGAATGAAATTCTACAAAATTATTCTCTTAAATCAAATTGAGATGAAGAAATAAATTATACAAATGATACATTTTTAAACTACATGAAATTGAGTGTAGCTATTTGGTGGTAGTGATGCCGAAAAATTATTACTAGTGATGTGCTGATCCTTCTTGCCGCACCCATCGTCTGGAAAAGATGTTCTTTTCCTTACCCGATACCAATGAAAATTTCTTTGCGTTTGTCAACATTAAAAAGAATTAAGTATTGAGGAGCCTCACTTTTTTACTGATGTAAAATTTTAATGAACTCCTAGTTAAGACGCAAATGATGTGAAGTGGGAGTCCTCTCGTAATTATGCGGACGCATTTGCATCTGCAGGTAAACTGTACCCGCACATGACTACTGCATTTACTTCCTATCCTTTACATAACTTCTTTACCGCCATCGAGAAAGATTAAATTAAGAATATTAAAGAATATTGCTGCTTGAATGAGGTGACTACCCCGGAAATCCATTCAGCTACCCTATCCATTTCTTAGTAGCAGGTATTACAATTTGTAAATCAATTGCAAACTTCAATATAACGTATTCCAGTAAATATCTTAAATTTAAAATTCTATGATATTAATGTAGTCGTAGACAGGAACCTCATATTACGAATAATAAAAAGTATTATAGAAAATGTTACTGCTACTTGCAATTTTGTATAATTTATTTATGATAAAAAGTGCCAGGGTCGTAAGTTTAGTAATAGATGAAGAGCAACCTGTAAGTCCGAAGCTTAGAAAGCATGAAGTAATCCGAACTTTGATTTTAATCCGCATGAGAACGCATTATTTGGGGGATTGTGAACGTATTCTTATACAATTGCGTGACTTAAAATAGATATTCCATTTTAAAAATGATGCAACTGCATACTGACAATCAATTGCCTTCGCATCATTCTCAAGTAGAATGTTAAAAGGAATTTTATTTTGCACACTAATAACATTACTGAGATTCGAATGATAGACGCAAGTAAGGAAATCTAATAATTGTTAATAAGAAAAACTAGCTTCCGTTCCAATCATTTGATTTGAGTCACCCTGAACGTCACTTAAAGAATGCATGTATATTATGCAGAGTAAAGTTATCTCATCCAGGCAAATGTTGAATTTGAGTATTTATACCTACTATACTGATTGTTACTATCAACTTATGCAAAACATTATCTTTATTAGCTCTAAATAGCAAACACTATTATTTGTTAATAGACTAAAAGTTTCGTTGAAATGTTAGTTTGAGGTAATTCAATTCATAGAAACAGAATTGTGGAATAGAATAGTAGTAGATAATGTAATACAAAAATGTAAAGATGCCAACATGTACTTTATACTACTTAAAGAAAGGGATGAACTCCTAAATAATAAAAAAGGAGGGCTCTAATTTCGAGGATTGTATTTTTATGTTATATTTTCACCAAAATAAAATCCAACACGCACACTTAATATAACTTTAACAAATGGGGTGAGGAACTGGGTCCTCCATCGAAAATGACGAAATAGGACTGACACACTGGGCGCGGCCTCGAGTACACCCCTGCTTATACATGTAGTGATTTAAGACCCTGTGGACAACGACATTCAAAACAAATTCCTTAAAACTAGAGATTAATTGGAAACTGCCATTCCATTGGGGAAAAACGTTTCTTGATGTATACTGTTGCACAAGTTTACAACATCCCTCCTTTCATCTATTTAAGATAGAACAGCATTATTTAATTATTCACTTATGTACTTTTTACTCAATATTCTTTCAAAATGAGGACTCAGTCACAAATTGGTCATAATCACTGGCCACTTAATCAGTGTTGCATTAAAATACATGCCATATACAATCCTAAGTAGTTTTTAGTTTCATCTCAATTTATAAAAATTTATCACCCAGGTTGGATAAAGCTCCAAATGCTGTTACAGTATTAGAAGCTTGTGTGCGTTAAAGCAATTCAGCAAAATGTGAAAATGGATGGTAAAGATCAATGAAAATTGGAAATTTAGAATGAATTTGACATTTTCTTGGAAAACCAAACAAATCCATTGGATAACCCAAAAATCTGTAACGAAAATGTTTCCCTCAAATCGCCAAAACAGTATTAATTTGCAAGTTAATCTGTCCAAAGTGCATTCCTGCGATCACTTATTTATTAAAAATAGCGACTATGTTTCGAATTATTAGGATGTCTTTCAGACATTGTGTTAGACGATTTTTCAGTAAGAAAAAGTGACATGAATGCATAAATGATGTAGTACTTAAAAGTATAAACAACTCACTAACGATTAAAATATTTAATATGTTATTCTTCAAATAATATGGCATTTCAAATTTTAATATAATACAAACAAAATGATTTTTTTTAAAATCGCCTTTTGAACTGGAAAGCACATAAATAATAAACTAATAAATTAACTAACTTACCGCTGAAGTCACACCCACGATAATAACTGGTTGGCACTTTATGAGTAAACGTTGCACCAGCCAAATAGTGTAAATATGTGTGTTGAATCTAGATTTTAAACGCCAACACCTGCAAGCATACTTCAATACGCAATAAAACAATTGCGATCGAAATTTGATTTGCGTTAAAATATCAAAGAACAATCGAAACGCAATTTGAAATGAATATTCAACATTATTTAATTGGAATTACTTCCATGATTAACTCGCTAAATGTAGCATTTCTTAGTTTTTTTTAGCAAATAATCACTGAAGACTTTGCTAAATTTGTGAAGGATAGTTCAAGAGTAGATATATATTATAATGTACTGAAATATTTTCAAGCTATATTCATGTTATTTTATTATCAATAAATATAAATATATTGTTTGATTGTCTAATTTTTTAGAAGAAAATCTCGGCCATAGGCATATTAATATAGTCTACAACAGAAATAATAGGGTGTTGAGCTTTCATAAATAATGGTTCCACTTAATGGATGCGATGGTGCTAAAGATGAAGTATTCTTCAAAGTGTACCATAGTCAAAGCTGCAAATATGCCAACATTATACTGTTAAGAATAGCCAAAGCCTAAAAACCCAGCCCTACGTCCAACTTAAATTGTTCATAAGGGTCAATCCCTGTCTCAAATAATTTAAAATGAATAAATATATTACATAATGAATATGAATGATATAAACAATGGCGGACCAGGCTGAAGGAGATTCAGAAATTTTTTCAAATCTTTCTGGTCTAATAGAGTGAAGTAGTCAATTTGCAACACATCTGACTCTCACACATCTTTATACTATAAATCGATTGAGGCGGCTTTGCAACTATTTTTCTTCTATCCTACTTAATTACCCACGTAGCCACCACCAGTGGTCCACTATTGGGAAATGAGTGGCATGGGCGGCCACTAGTTCCCACCAGTGGACCACTGGTGGAGAAGTACTGGCAGCAGTAGCAATTGCAGCCACTCATAGCCACCAGTGGACTACTGGCGGACCACTAGTGACATCTGATTTACTTTTAATCATACATAATATATGAGCTAATGCTTGTAAGTAAAATATTCATCATTATGCTTCTTAGATCTCATAAATATATAAAACTCATTGTGAAGAGCTTTTTTTGCAATTTTCTGTTTGCAAAAATTATAAAATATTTGTGCAAAATAATTTATTCACGATTATTCGCGGACCTTGAAATTGATGTCAATTGGGCAAAAGTAATTTTTAATCATTGGAAACAAATAATGTTTAAAAATTGCAATTTCTTCTGAAATTTAAAATTAAATTTAAACTTGGCATTTTCGTATGCTTGTTGTAATTGGTTATAAAAAAAATTCTTTATACTTTCCATTGCCTTTAACCCTTTGTTGGGTTTATGTTAGTTTAAACTGAAATGTGTAAGCTCTGTCAATATAACAGTTTGCCATTGTTAGATTGAGACGTTGCTCTGATGCTGAAATCGTACTTTTCCCACCTGTTAGCCAATGGTGTACGGGCGGCCAAATCCACCCGGTGGCCCACCATTTTTTCTACTGGTAGTCTACTACCAGTGGTTGGCTACGTGGGAAAAAATTCAATCTAGTCCTTTAAATATTTTCCACCTGTGGTTATGAAATACTTTTCATCATTCTGAAAAATTATCCAAAAATGTTGTATCAAACTGTAAGTGATATTTGTTAATAGTTTTAGAGATTTCAAATTTATAATTTTTCAAAAGACTGGAATGCATATGTTCAGTAACGATCAGGTTTTTGTCATTAAAAAATGTATCTAAACAAGAAAGTTGTATTTATTAGTAATTTTTCCATCAAGACTAGCAAAATATAGCTGATTATTAAATGCAAAACGATTGCTTTTCTCACATATTTGCACGATGGTATGACTCTTAGCTCAGGGAACCCACTAGGATTCTAGATGTTTCTATCAGTGCTGAAACCTATATTACCACCCCTCCTAACCTTGGTAATCCTAACTCATCCAAGTATTTCGTATGTTTCTCGCTGACTGTTCCTAATCCACCAACAACAACTGGGACTATTTCAAATTTCTTCACTTTCCACATTCCTTCTATTTCCTTCAACTCCCTGTTTTTGTCCATATTTTCTTTTTTGTTTTTTTTCTTCATTTCTGTGCTTTGGTATTGGTAGTGCTGTCTATCACTCTTCTCATTCTTTTTGTACCACACTATATCTGATCTCCCTGCTTCGATCACTTTGTCAGTCTGTATGTTGAAGTCTCACAATATCTTATCCTCACCCTTTTATTTTTGTAACTCCCCATGGCTACGTGCCATAGGCCTACGACCTTTTCCTCCTCTTAATCCAAGCTGCATGATCGAGCTCCGATGCTTTATACTTCCCTCCTTGTCATGTTTGAATTTATAGTCATTATGCGCCAACTTCTCATACCCTGCTATCAGATTATCTCTGTCTTCAACTCTTTCTTATATAGCCTGAAATTGCAGCTTAGCTCTTTTGTCTACCTACTTCTTCATCCTATTTGTCCTGACTGTTTGCTCCAATGTTGTCATTATCATTATCAGTGCATCTCCTTCCCTCTTGAATCCTCCTTTCCTTATCAAATTTTTCTCTTCTTTGCCACAATTTCCTGTATACCTTCACCATTTTCCCTGCATTGACTTCTGCCTATATCTTGTCAGTCTCACAGCCTCTAGCTTACTCTGATTGTTTTGCTCACAATATATCTTCTCTTCCTTAGCTCTCTAGCCACCTCCAGAATTGATCCCTTGGTTGTTTATATACATGCTCATTCAATCTTAATATCTCTGCTTCTACATCTTCGTTAACACTTAATATTGATCAACTTTCAATACTGATAAATTCTCTTTACAAATGTAAATTTACATTATCTCATACTTCGGCAAAAAGGCCTTCAATTGATAACGTAAATTATTTCTACTTCAGGAAAATCTGGATGACAATGCATCCCAATATCGATTAAAAAGAACATATAGTCACCACATTTCTAAATTCTAATGCAAATGTTATCAACGTTTAAGTTAAAATTTGGTCAACCTTCAATTTCATGTAACAAAGAATGTGCTAATATATTTTTGGTAAACACTATGGACTACGATAAATCAGGAAACTAAAATGGAGAAAGAAATTATTTAAAAAAATTGCGAATATTCCTACTGTCAAGACTCTGAAGAAGAAATATCTAAACTCAAAAATTGTATGAACAATAAACAAACATACTGGTAACAATTGTGAAAGAGTCAAGAAAAGAAATACACACAAAATAAACAAGGAATGTTCACAAATAATATTAATAATAATTAACTTCAGCTATGGTCTTTTTATGTTATACGTGTAATGGTTTGCTTAATTTCAATTTTAAGGGTTTTTAATATATATATTTGTTTGATGTATTTTGGTAAGTCAATATATATATAT
>CABFPE010000063.1:1191805-1206754 GCA_900660155.1 Hofstenia miamia | reverse complement strand
GATAGTCAAACCAACATAAATTACCTAGGTGTGGATATTGATAATAAATTAGTTTTCACCAAATTTTTTCAGAACAAAATTAGTAAAATGCACAAGTGAATCCGCTACTTGTACGCGATGAGGCATCTATCTGTACATGTTGAAGTTTTGCATGCCTTTGTACTGTCACACTTGAACTATTGTTCATTTCTATTCATCAGTCTATCTACCCAACACAAAAAGAAGCTGACTGAAACAATCAATTGGGCGATTCGTACTATGTATAGTATCCCAAAACATGAATCAGTAAATTACATAATGAAACAATTAAACATTTTACCTCCATATGAAACTATAAGACTTCAATCTTTAAATCTATTCCATAAATTCCAACAGAGGTAATAAAGCGGCATCAATACTAAAAAATAGCACTAAATTCTGGGAAAGTTCCTTTAGCTTAAATATAATCAAATTGTGGAATGCCTTAGACAATGATATAAGATATCAACCTAAATTAAAATTATTTAATAAAATACTGAAAGAGAATCTGAGAAATAATGTGTATTTGCAATGCCAGTGATCTTATAAATTACATTATATTCACCCATTTTTATTTGATAATTTGTTTTTATTTTATTTTATTCATAATTATTCTGAATAGAATTGTTTCGAATTAAATCGCGCTATTTCTCTTTTTTTTGTAAAGCATGTAATGAACTTACAAATTGAATTATCGCACAACACTTATTTTGAAGCAAATCAATTTAGTCTTCCTGCGCTTAGTGGTGTGCAATTAAAATGATTCAAATTTCTTGAGATTTTAATCGGAATTAAATTTTTTCTTCCAAATAATGCTTAAGATTAAATTAATTTTTCATTGTCGGCTTAAGTTCCTAATAATCCTTTCTATGTTGATAAATAAGGTAGCATTTGCTTAATTTTTTAAATGTATGTTCTTAAATAATTTATGAATATTAAATATTACTATTAATTGCGAAAATATTCAAAAAATTATTTCACTTTTTAATATTTTAGATTAAAAACCGGCTTGTACAGAATTTTCCAAAACCTGTAAGTACACCAGATAAAGAATCCCCAGCTTTAAAATTAGTTACAGTGACTACTAATCAAACCTCCTATAACCTCCCCATCCAACAAGAACCTTTTCAGCCAAGTGTCCAGTGTTGACCATTTCAATGACATTTAACTGTTTAAATTCAATTAAACTATAAAATTCTAATTTAACGATAATTTAAACTAATTTTAATAAACAAACTGCGTTCAAACTATTACTTATGCAAAAGGTAGGTAAATTCAAATCAATTAATCTATCGTCTGCTTAGGTTCTAACTTGAATTTATTTCATATAGTATCCATTGAAATCCTGTTTCTATTTGATGAGATTGAAGCCTTTAGGTAATGACCTATAGCAGTTAGCTGGGGAACATTCTGGGCAACTACCTTTCAACTATTCTGAGCAGAAGTTGAGTATTTTCAGAAAATAGTTCAAAGCTGCTTCTTCTAGAAAATTGTCCAGTTGAGGCCAGTTTTCTATACGATATTGCAGACCAGCAATGGTGTTCGCTTGATATATCTACAAAACCTTAACATCTAAGAGATTGGTTTGAATTACTATAGAAGGAGTTTTGCAACATATGCCTAGACAATAATATCTGATTTTTCAAATTTAAAAAACTTATGATAAATTTATGCTTTTGCCTTAAATTGTTCATCTTATAGAAATTGATTAAAGGCAATCCGTTAAGTTTCAATATGCTATTTTTGCTATTTATTGCATTTTTACTACATTGTAGATGCCCTCAACCCGCCGTTTAGACAAAGCCTGTCAAATAAACGAAGTTTAAACGAAATCGTTTAATTGACTGTTGCATTTAATCAAATGATTGATTTAAACGATTTATTTAAATGGTCAACACTGCAAGTGTCTACTCATTTTCCATTAGTTCTGAACGAAAATTCCAACTAAATTGGTTCAGAAGTTTGCCATTTCAAACTTATTATTGTTTGCTAGATTGTGCTACTTGCTTTACATGCTTAAAGGCAAAACCTTAAATCTCATTGATCATGAAAAAATGCAAGAAAAACCCTTATAGAATGCTTTCATAATGGGAATAAGGGACCAAAAAATTAAAAAATATACTTTTAGAGAAGTCCATCAAAATTGCATTGAGATTTATCAAATTTGAACTGCAATCTCCCCCACCCCCTTGAGGAAGCAAAATGGAGTGCAGCCAAACCTTGCAAAGATTTGTTAAATATTTGTTAAATTTTCAAACTTTGTCAAATAATCTTACACATTTCTAAGAATATATTAAGCATATTAGCCAATCCAATATTTTGAATTTCACTTAAAATCCACCAAGCTTTGGTATTTAATTAATTATAAAAGCATTTGAAAGAACTGCTTACACCGCATACATAAATCTGTGTACAGTTAGTGAATAGAACCAATAATATTTCAGTGCGGATGCTAGTTAAGACAAATTTTTGTTCAAAGACGTGGCAGCGGAAGGATGGGGGCCATGTTGGAACTTTGCCCAATTTTGCAGACATTTTCGTGCCGTGCTCGTGCCCATTTTAAAAACGAATGAAATGTATTGTTTATTAGGATCTTCTAAATCTATTAGTTTGCATATTAAAATCATTGAAAATTTCGTTTCTTGAACAATTTGTTAAGCTATTGCAACAATTTGCTGCCAAAAACATTTCATTTATAGAGGTTTAATCTAAGACACCTTTTACATTCAACGAAAATTTACAGATTATCATGTTGTGCCGTACCCATGCCGAAAAATCAAGGCACGGTTCTAACACTGGGTGGAGGACTGGGGACGACTTGTTCTCCAACTTTTTCTTGAAAAACCCACAGATCTCGATATGAAAATTTCAGATTCTTTTACCTTAAAAGAAATTTATAAAACTTCAATTTTTGTAAAAATATCTGAATAGATCCCCCACTCAAGAAAGATAAACTAAAATCTTAGAAAAAAACCATAGGTCTCTATAAACTACTTTAGGCCTCAAGATGTTTGTTGCTGGCCACGTCCCTGTTTTGCTTTCAATCAACAACTAATGAAGTCAACACAATTGGGATATTTCTCAAATACTATATTGTACGCAATCAAAGTGTTCAATGAAGGCGCCACTTTGTAAGAAATATAAGCCTGTACACTGCATCAACTTAAAACTGTTAACTGCATTAATGAGACAACGCTTCAGATTTCGGTACATGCTAGTAATGTGTTAGAGGTCTGTTATGATAAACGCAAACAAGTATATCAGCATTCTAGATGAAAAACTCAACATGTTTTAAAAAAGTATGTGTTCTATTTCCGATTCTGGAAACTGGCGGATATCAACGAAGAGGGGACATTTAAAGTCCCTCACCATCTCTTAATTTTTTCTTCAATATATTAAATTCTTTATATCATATTTTCCGAATGATCGTCAAAATGTATTCACGGTATTTTCATAAATGTTTTAAATTTTAGCATTTTTGTACAAATTTTTAAAAAAAATTAAAATGTGGAACACTATTTTGCATTAATTGTTCAGTTTATAATGCAGAAATAATTACCCATGTCAATTAAAAACTTAGCATATTAGGGATTTCATCATCTCCCTCATTTTAGTGTTTTGCTCTACATGGCAGAAGTTTGGATCCTAAAAAATTTGAAATTGTAATTACTAAATGTTACAGAAAAAATTAATGCCAAAGATTGAGCAATCAATCAATGCAAAAAAATAATACAGCAAAATTATAAGTCTATGTATTAAATTCAATATAGTAGAAAGTCCTAACTAACTTTAGAACATTATCAAAACCTTTAAAATTGTTATCATAACATGTAGAAAAATGTATGAAGAATCAAAATTTAGTGAAATCTAGAATTAGAAATATTATGCAAGAATAGAGATTAAGAGCATCAGTACGCAGTACCCCCATCAGAAATTTCTAGATCCACCCCTGCCTTTTCATATATTGTGTAAAAATTTTCCTTTCCCATTTGACCTACCCCCATCATATTTCTAATTGTTGAGGCTAATTGTAGCTATGATTTAATTATTTTAGTTAATTCGATAATGAAAATTCAATATAAATCGTTTTGTTATAATTATAAGTCTCCAAATCCAACCAATCGTTTGACAATATATACTTTTAAATATTTGAATTAGTACAGATGAGAAACGCGGGAATTAAGCTAATGTCGTACAGGTATAGTTGTTTTGCTGCATTAAATAATTAGTATAGATTATAGATAGTGTTTAATTGTTTACAAAAAAGTGTACAAGTTTTGTGACGTGCTAGTATAGACTTTAAAAGGCTTCGTTCAAGGTCAAGGACTCTGATTTAATTGTTCTAAACAACAGTTTATGTGACGTCACGTAAACTGAACGTCATCTAACATTGTGCATTTATTTCATTATAGAAGCTTAATCCTAATCCTAAGCAAACTTTTTTAAAACTCTTTTTTCGATAGTTCGTATTTTTAAAAAAACCTGCAGTTAATTACTGATCTTTTGGTAATTGTTGAAACTTTAGCAGTTTAATTGTGTGTAGCTCGAGAACTCTCGATGCAGTGCATTATCCAAGCTTGTCCAGTGTGGTGGAGATCCGTGGGCCCATGAGAATCTCCATGGGGTGGGGTGAGGTTGAATGTTCGCTCCATGGTTTTCGTGGAGATTGGTGGGGCAAGTATTTTAATTTTACATTCTATTCTGCCATAAATTTAAGGGGTTGAAAAATATCCTGAGGGACCAGTATCTTTCCACAATCTTCATCATTAATTAGAATAAGAAACATATCTACATATATTCTAAATCAAAGTATTTCTACATATTTTGTTGTTTATTATTTCAATTCAGTTTCCTACATTATTATCGTGATTAATAAAAATAAACGTGTTGTTATTCTCACTATTCATGGTAAATAGTGATAACAACAAGTAAAGTTTAATATACCATTTTCAAGAATTCAGATAATTCCGTTATAACTGGTTAGCCACCAAATTCACATCATTTTAACACTTGTTCGCTCTACTAAACTTATATAAGAAAGTTGGGAGTGGGTATAATTTGAAACTATTTTAGGGGCTGATACAGTTAGTAGCAGTAAACCAGACAAGCTCATACTGTGTCATGTGCACAACACGCAGCAGTGGTTTAACGTGTTTATGAGCCTGTTATTGCAAAGGGGTTCATAGATGCAAGACAAAAGCTGTGAAATATGGGAATATATGAAATTACATTAGGCAAAAGCAATAAGCAAAATTGCTAGTAAATATGTACATATATGTTTGCATTTTAGTGTCGTGGGGATCCCCACGAAAATTATCGTGGGGTGGGGAACGAAATTCTGCCAATGGGCAAGCCGGACATTATCGTTATTTGTAGTTCAAGTGTGTTCCACGAGTACGTGTAATTGGTCTTAGAATCAAGGCTTACTTAATCCGCTTATTTTGCTGCTCAATGCTCTAATTAATTACTGGAGGTTCGATTATTTACTGTTCTGACATCGACCACAGATTCGATGTTAGCTATTAAACCATATTTGGTACACTAGCATTTGTGTTTCCAAGTTCTTCATACAACTACAACTCCATTCAGTTTATATATTGTAAACAGTTCATTGCAGGAAAGGTAACAACATTAATATTAACTACCATTTCGTAGAAAAAACGTGAGTATTTTGCATAGTAATTTACAAGCAAAATAATATGTTCACTCACATTCTTGGCATTAAACCTTTCTAAAACTGTTTTCTATTTATATCAAAAACCTGGTATTATATCCAAAATTGATGTCTATATATTTACACTACAAGGTGAAAACCGAAAACACTTAGACTGAACAATAAAAACAACCAGCACAGATATATTATTCTACCTTTACATGACCTTTGTCTTTGTATCATCAAAGTTTATTTTTAAATCTATCTTAGGTTTTAAAAAATGTATACACAATATATTTCAATCAATTCCAACAAAAAGTGTTTTAGTTTGAGATTGAATTTCCACGTAAGTCTCTCTGTTCTTCTTGCATGCATTTCAATTTGACAAAGTGCTGTACAAATACATTAATATTTTCTAATTGTATTTTAAATAAAATTGAATATATTTTTCTACTTTTTTGGCAAATTATGACTTTTTTCATATCATCTAGCAAAATCCCGGAAAAAATCATTAAATTCAATGTTGTCTCTGTGATATATTCCTAGAACAGTATTACGGAATAAGATTGCCATTCTAATACAAGAAAATATAGACACCTTTATTCACAAGAAGAAATAGTTAACTTTGTTTGGAGAATATATTGTTAAATATATAAATTACAATTAAGCAATACATGTTTACATTTTTCTCAAATATCTAGCTTTGATTTTAGATATATAGTAAAAATATATTTGTTTGAGCTACACATGAAAATGTATTTGTATGAAAATTATATCTTAAGAATACATGTCCATTTTACTCATGATTGTAATTCATATTTTATTGATTTGGAATATATTTAGGGAAAGATGAAGTGCTATACGATTCAATTTCTTCTTATTTTGTTGGTTTTGATAGAATCCTTTAACATATTCTCAACATATGGGTGCGTAGGTATTGGAGAAGTATGTAGTGCGGGTTCTAATTGCTGTGCTAATGTTTGTCAGGTCACTGGTAGAGATTGGAACGCCCGTTGTGTCGAACCATAAATCATGCTTACAAACTCTTCTTAATATGACCTTTTTTCAAATTATAGTATTACAAATTGTAATTTCAACGAATAAATTGCTTTTGCATAACCTATTTTTAACAAAGGAACTGATCTTTACTTTGAATATTGTTTTAACATGTTCATATATATATATATATATATATATAGATTTCACTGTATATTGGCATACTAAAGAAATATACGTGAGATTCAGAAAGGTAATTATTTTATAATTATTTTTACCTGAATGGGTAATGGATAAAAATGCTTTTATAATTTTGCTTCTATATTTACAAAAAACAGTATAAGATAAGTTTAAGTCTGTCAAACTGACTGTATATACGGTAAGTGGCACAAATGCTTGTTCAATTTTATAAATATAATTTTCTTCCTAAAAGGATTTTCGCTTGAAGACATGTTGTACAACTTTACAACGCTCACTTGAAACAAAAAAGCACTGAAAATGAAATCGAACTTTATATAAATAACTGATGATGTTAAGAAATAAAAATGGATGAGCAGCTCCTGTTTATGTTACAAATTAAGCAAATTAAGCTGTGCAGGCTTTCAATTCAATTTGAACACCGTTGGAAGTAAGTTTTGCTAGAAGTAACTCCTTGATTTTTTAAAATTTCATTATTAAATTTTATTAACTATTGAGTTGGATAGCCAAGTTCGGTAAAATATTGCAGTAAAGCAATTTTGTGTTAGCAACTATTCTTTAAATCACGCTCCATAAACACGATGGTAATTTTTACACTGCTTTATCAAAACAATATCAATAATTAAACACATTTATTTAACAAATGAACAAACGATTCAAGAAGCTTCAAATATATACATATATATGCTACAGTAAGATTGGTAACCACTGAATTTCGTGAAATGCATAAATTTCAGTAAATTTGTGAAATTGTTGTTTCACCTGATTTCATGTACTTATTGTGAAAATCACAATCATAACCCTACACAAAACCCTGTCCCAAATTTGGTTGTTTTATTGAAGTCTTTAGGTGAAATAGCAGTTTCCCAAGTTCACTAAAATTTTAATTGCTTAGCATATATATATATATATATATATATATATATATATATAGTTTCTGATAGCATAAGAATAAAATAATAAGTGAAGATTAAAAAAAAGATATCAATAACAAGATATGGAAGATATATATATCTAATCATGAGAGTCCATTTAAAGTATTGTTAACATAGAATGGAAAATACATATTTATTGCTTCACGAAGAACTAACCCCAATGCCCCTTCAAACAAGCTACAATAAATTCCCAATGAGTATTCTTCAAAAGCATCTCTAAAACACCTTTTTCTAATAAAACAACTTACTAAATTGGATTCTGTATCAACAACATTTCTATTTGCAGTTTTTAATTTCCAATTTAATAAAACTAAAACCCAATTGATACTATTATTAAATGCGTTATTAAGGATTGAATTTTCAAACCAACAATAATAGAAATTGTTCATCGACAATATGCAAATTATGCATACTTATTTTCTGACCATGATGTGATCAAATAATTTATATTTTTGGAATCAGTAGTATTGATTTTGTTCGGAAACATTAAAAAATAAAAAATTTTCGCAATGTGTAATACAGTAGTAATAAGTAATGATATTGTTGATATTCTCTATCTGTATTGGTTTAGTATCAAAGGTTACTATATTGTAACTTTATATTCATTGAAAGTACTTGTTGCATATTCCAATGTTTTGTGTATTAATATCAAGGACTCGTTTCTATTATTCTTAGCACTAATGTCTATTACTTCTTTGTATATTATATTCAATAAGGAATTATAAGGATCCTTATTATTTATAAAATTTTTCTTTTGGTAATTCTTACATTCGCAAAGTATTAAACAATTTACATATTTCTTGCAATAACTTAGGTATTTTTGTAGATTGACTGTATGTCTCAATATTCAACATTAAAGATATTCTATAAATAATCACTTTTCTTTTTAGTATTTTCATTTTTTTAACAAGTCAAGTTGATTTATAAAGTTCTTCATAATTATGATAAATCATGAAATACTGATGTATTTGATTATAAATATTTGTATGTAAGAGCATGTTTGAATATGTATAGGGTTGTCTTGTAATGATGACAGAAATATATTTTTTTCTTTCAAATATACACATTTAGGAATGGCAATCTTAAGTGGTTGTCTTCCTTAATTGAAATGTACTTAATAGTAATGCACATATTATTTGCATATGACATGATTTACCTATTTCTTTTAGATAACTTTTCTAAGAGAAATCTATCTTAACTCTACTTCCTTTTTTTAATCCTCAACAGCACATTTTGGACATCCTGTCATAGTCACCATGTAGAATCTGCACCAGGCTGAATCTGACTGCAATTTATTAATTTTGTTTCTACCTGAGTAGTTTAGATATGTTAAATGCATCTTCAACAGCTGCTAATCTAACTTAAATAACTGTTCATTGACTTACAATTTTATGTATTTTAACCCTTCATATTTATAACTGTATTGTAACAGTCTTAAAAGAGTTAATTTAGATCAACAACAACTTACAGGGCCAAAACCTGAAGTTTAACCATTGCAGAGGAGAAACAATCAATGGAATGTGCTGATCACCAGTTACCAATATAATAGAAATAGCTCAGGGATGGTACTCAGTGTTTCATGAGTTTGGTGTTCCCTATTGTTGCATACATTCAAATGTGCTACTTCTAATAATTTTATACAACAATTGTTTTTGTTATTGTTGGAAATAAGGAAATAAAAAATTAAATCTGGTGGCATAAGTATATTATTACACTTACATACAAATAGCCTTACATTTTGATAGCTACATGATCCTAGATATGTACAAACAATCAATGTAGCCAGCAGAATTGTGAGGTACATTATGATGATGTCTATAAATAATGTATTGTCATTGTGCATAGAATGTTGGACAGAGTTATGTCTTCTTTCACATTTATGATGACAGTAGACAAAAGAGTCATTGCTTGACCTACATGATTACAATGGCATTTGGGGTTGCTAGGAATAATGTGGCTCAGCTCTAAACTTGTCTATTTTTCATATGAAAATTTCTCTATTTAGATTGTCATTGTTGATGACTTGTCTCATGAAGATGGCTTCTATGAGAATGAGAAATACAAGCAAAGGGAGAACCTTATCACAGGTTTGTTTTATTTGTAATCTCATCTTAGAATGTCTCTAATCCTATTTACTACATTCAGGTTAAAGTATATGTTATTGTACTTGTTTAACATTTTGTTTTTCATTGATCAGTAAAGGAATTAATGTTTGTTATACTTTACAATAATGCCATGTTATAAATTAGATTACTTCATTATAGCCTAACCTTAATGGAGTTACTCTTTTTTATGTGTTCTTACAACCAGAAATCCTGACTTATTTAAGATTCATTCTTAAACTCAAACAATGAGTGTTTACTATAAAATTATTTCAACAATTTAGTGAATCTTTAATTACTTGTTTAATCAAAGACAGTTTTGAATAAGAAGTTCTAAAACCTTTATTAGTGTGGCATAAAGACATCAAAACATTCTTCTACTCTTTACTTTGAATCTTCAATGTACACTTTAGACTTACAAAGTTATTCAATTAATTATTTGACTAAATAAAATGGTGTTATGTTTTTAGTTATTTGAATTTCTGCTAATTTGACATGGTAAAATTGATAGAAGAAGACTAGATTGTACCAGTTCAATAATTGTCCATATTTTTACTGTATGCATTTCTATTGATGCTACCAGTTTTGTTAGTATATATAGGTGCAATTTATTCATTTGATTTTTTGCTTCAGTTTACTTTCAGTAAATTCATTTTGCTTTATTTTGACTTTTGTTATATTTATGTTGTGTTTCTAAATTCATACATGTAGTTAAAGAGGACTTAGATGTGGTACAGCTTTACTAGCACATCCCTTTAACAGGGCTAGGTATACAATTACAAGTTTTTATAGAACTGCATTTCCTTCATTATTTAAATTGATTATTAATGCAGTCAACTAAATTCCATGAGATAAGGATTGCAATGAGTTTAGGTTATTTTAACTTAGCACATATGTTTCACTTAATGCACTCAAATATTAGGGATTCTTTATTTTTTATCTAATTAGGGCTCTAGTCTTGAAAAACTTTTTCACAAGGTTATCTGTGTTGGGTTGGCTGAGTGTGTCCACTCTTCCCCTTCACAATCTCCTGTTTACTTTTACTTTAACTTCTACTAGAAAGGGTTCTATAGCAAGAGCAGTTGATTATTAAACTGTAGCTTCAGTAAATCTAGTTTTGAATTGAAACCCTCAATGGATAGGATATTAGGACTGTTTGCTGATTTCATACTGATGCCACATTAGATAACCAAAATATTATTCTAATTGATTTAGGAGTAAACATTTATAGTTCAAAGAATATAAAGAATACAATCATTTATTTGTTCATTTCATTTAGTTCATTGTCCCATGCATGCACAAAGAATGATTACCATTACATATAAACAATTTCAATTAGTTTTCAAATGCACTCATACTAACTTCTTTATATGCAAAAGGGAATTGTAGAATCTCCATCCAGGCAAAATACATGTAAATTAAATCTTTTAATTTAATTCTATTCTGCTCAGAAGGAAGGGATCCAACTAATTCAATCACTACAGGGACTTGCTGTATTCTGATAACTTAAATTACTCAGTTAAATAACATCCACTATTTAGGTGAAATCTCAATGAAGTGATTTCTCCCTGTGGGCATCTGCCTGGTGCAGTTCTCCATGCTAACAAGTCATCAATTTCAACATCCTCCATGAAGTTTTGCTGGGACTCAGCTCAGAGAATATATGTTATGTGTAGCCAAGTACTGTGAATAATAGACATGACACAATTCAATTTATCTCTCTTGTGGTTTTGTGTTTTTGTACAGATTAACTAACCAAAAAAACTGTTAATTGTGTTATGCAACCTGACATGTTACTAGGTGCTTATTACATAGAATAATTAAAGATAGTAATAATGATAAGTTGCCATTACCAAAAACTATCAGCAAAATCAGCTAGATAACAAGTAACTAAATAACTATCAGCTTCATATCCTACATTTAATATTAAATAAATCAATCATGATCACAGTATCAATCTCATTATAGTCAACAATTTGGATCTAAAAAGTTGAGATAAATCCTACAATTAGCTACCTAGCCATTTTTGAATTTGTTATAATATACATGTTCACAAATTAAAGATAGCTAACTAAGCATACTATAGAAAAAACCATAATTGTAAACCTAATTTAAATGCATTTAATGGTCAGAGGCACAGAACCTAGAATCATTCCTGTCATGGGATCCTAACCACTACTCAGCACAAACCACTTAGATAGACATTTCAATTAAATAATCAAACCACAAAAAATAAGTAGAAATTGAAATAATTCTAAAGAATTTATTTCATCAAATTTATATGGAGTTGCTTCTATTTATAGTATCATCAAAAACAAGTACTTGTCAATTTAAAATTTAAATTAACATAGACTCTTCTGCATGTTTAAGCTAAAATTAATAAAGAGCAATTCGTCCTCCTATTTTGGTCAAATAAATTTATTGAATATTACTTGCTAGCACATTAATTATATTGTTTTATTAAATCTTAGTTAGTTAATTTTTATCCTAATGGTTGCTAACTTTAATTGTTATTTTCGATCTTAATTTCTTTAGCAGTAATTCAATTGTGATAGATTATGTTACAGAATGATAATGCAAGTGAATAAATACTCCTAAAAATTTAACCTAAATTAAGGATTAGCTTTGTCTGCAACATTAATCATGATTTTGGAAATTCAGCAAAGGCACTGCTAAATATCTAAGGTATTTAGGTTTGCATATATCTTAATTTAAACAATATGGTAAAAATAAGAAGTTGATTCTATTTTGTATATCTAAAGACAAAAGCAATGTTGAGCAGAAAAATACTTGTAAGAATGTAAATGAGCAAATATGATAATCACTGATTGTTAATTTAGAAAACAATTAAAGACCATACAAGTAATTTCAAAAATAATTAAAAGTAAGCTATATTTTTTCATGTGGAAAAAGGATTAGAAAGTTTTTACTTAATTAATATTAGTAAATTTAGAGTTTTCCATCAACTGACTGTCCAATGCTTTTCCTTACTTGGTTTTTTCAAAGTGTGTCAAATTTCAAATGAATCTAACCTGATTTGTAATTTGGCTATTGGCAAACAGGTAGCTTACATGTTCAAATTTCTGGAAGGACAGAACTAAATTCAGACTGTCATTGACTCTGCATCAAAAAGTTTAACAGATTAATTCAATTTGTCACAAATACATTTAGAAAAAACATAATTTCTTCAAATAATAAATGATGTGGACATTTTGAAGGTGACATCACATTAATATTATAATTATAAGAGTGTTTGTAGAGACCTCATATTTGAAATAATTCTTATTTCCTACAAATTTGGATCTAAGATAAATAGTTAAACAAAAGGTAGCTGGTCAGCTGTTTAAAGAATTGCTTTTAAATTTGAGACAGACAATAGAAAGCTATAGTGATAAGAATCCCTATTCCCATGCTTAACTTATAGAAATATGCAAACAAATTGATATGTACCTTTTTTATTGTCAGATCTTATTCACATGGATTTCTGCTTAATTTATGGCAGTGTGATTCTTATTTCAATTAATTGATTTTTCCACCCTTCAATTTCTCAAAAGGCATTCTAACTACATATACAATCTTATGCAAATAAATCACAATTTTTACAAATTTTTTTATTGATTAAATACAGGTAAAATTAAGGAAATATAAATCACTAAAAGTTTTTCTCTACTTTCTTATTTTTGTCCTTTTTCTACTGATTATGCTAAAATCCTGATGGTATCAGTATTGGCTGAACAATTGAAAAGAAATTTTTGTAGAGATTTAAATGAAGCATATGAAGTGACAACATTGCTTCATAATAATGTAGAGTCACTCATGGACTTTTTGTGATTATTATTTTCGATTTTATTTGTATTTGACGTCAGTATGACGTAACCATTTATTTCTAGTTTGGTTTTACGATAACTGTTTTATGTCCCCTTGAAAGGTGCTGATTATATTGCTCAAATTTAATTTGCGAGGGAAATTGATAACATGACTATCTTGTGATTAAAGTTAATTGTAAACAAAGACAGGTAATAAGTTTGAATTGTATAAATTGAGAGACAATGTTGCGATAAGTCAATAGATTTTATCTAGCCTCAACTACTGTATTTTCTCCGTATTTTTGATTACTTTTGTTTGATGTGAAAATTATTGCGTAAGAAAGGTGACAATTTGGGAGTGCTTCCTCAAGGCACAGGGTGACACGTAGCTCCTGGGGATTTCATATCTTCAAGCCCAAATTGTGGACCACTTAGGTTACGGATACGGTTATGCATAGGGAAATAACAAATCTCTCATTCAATGTTCAACACCTACATGCACTTATACTTTACAACACTGTGATGATACTATGCCATTGGTTAGCACAAACTATTATTTAGTGAGCTGAGAGATAACAATGAAAATGAGATGTTTATTTGTGGTTATGAGATAGAAATTAATAAGTGAGACGATAAGGTAGCACCATGCATTCAAATCAAGCACTTTCTTTTTCCTAAAGACTTTGCTTTGGCTGGAAGCCACATGAATTGGTCATCTTGGAGTTTACCTAAAAGTATCTATTACTTGGATGAAATACCAATGTTTAATGTTATTCAATAAGTTGTTTTCTCTTTACCTTTTTCTGGAATCAGGGCTATATGGTATAGCTATTTAAACCTTCTGCAGACTCAATTAGTTGTTAGTGTAACTACTATAGCAGCCCATGATTCTACAATAATTGTTACATTTCATATTTAATAATATAAAATATTTTTTACATATATAATAATATAAATCAATATATTGTAGAATCACTGGGGTGTGATTCTAGTGAATTCAGAGAGAATACAGTTCAAACTATTTCCATTTACAAAATGCATTGCTCTATATATACAAGTTATTTACAATATTTACAAATACCAGTCACTAACAAGAAAAGCATGAGGTCTGGCTGATAAATAGCAACAACTACCAGCGATGTTACACACTGCCCCAAGCCAGACCCCGCAACTTTTCTTGTGTGCCCAATGGAGGAGGATTTGGTCCAAAATGATCCTTTTGACAGCTCTTCACTCAAACA
>CABFPE010000063.1:1156003-1173676 GCA_900660155.1 Hofstenia miamia | reverse complement strand
AACTTAAATTGGACTGGACATGTGTCTTTGCGTCTCCGCAAAGCTAATTCCTCGCTATTTGCCCTTTTCCGTAATGTTCCTTTTAATACCTCGTCCGCTGTGAAGCTCTCTTTGTTCAAGTCCATTCCTCGCGCCATTCTTCTCTACGCGTCTCCTTGTTGGTGGCCTTCTCGTGCTTTGTTCCACTCCATGGAACGTTTCCAGAAACGCGCTTTCAAATGGATCTCCTCTTTGGACTATAAAGACGTTCTGCTGAAATTCTCCACTCTCCCGCTGTCACTCTACTTCCATGCCTGTGATCTCCTTCTGTTCAATCGACTACTGACTCGCAAATTGGATCTTGATCCTTTTGATTTCATTAAGTTCTCTAATTCCTGCTGCACTCGCTCTGATGATGTTGTCACCATCTCCATTTGTCGTACGAAAAAACATCGCACCCTTCACTCGTTTTTCAATCGTGCTTGTACTGCTGCTAATTACATCTTGACTCTCAACCCTTCAACAGCGCTTGATTTCTTTTCTCCGCCACCGAGCTTCAAGAAATCTTTGATGGCTTTCCTCTTTGCGGAGCCCTTCTCCAACTTCGCCTACTTTTTCGTTTGCTCCTATTTCAACTCCTTTGACTGTCCTCGCTGCCGTAAAACTTCACTTGTTTTTGATTTTTTGTTATGTATGCCTTCAGCGGCTAAATAAAGTCATTCATTATTATTATTATTATTATTTTACAATACTCGCTGTTTATTTAATTCAAAATTGGGGTTATAAATTAGTATTGATTGCCATTCAATATTGTGTTTTTTAAGGTGGTTCAAGTCCACCTTGCCCACCCATAGCCGCCGCCACTGCCGTGATCCTATTAATTCATTCTGAAATTAATTAGAGATTTCAATTTTTGAATAATTTGCGAATTCTGGCATTTTTCATTTAAATTTGATTGGAACATGTTTTTACACATACATTTGTTAGTTATATTATTAATGTCATTTCCTTCGTTCTAAGCTTAGATTTTGCTCATCTACTTTATAAATGTTACATAACGATTCTAAGAATCAGCCTGATTTTCTATGAAGCAATTCTTATCTTCTTTTAATTAGTACTTCATGATAATCAATAATTTCGTTATTGTCGAAATTACTGAATTTTATCAAGGCTTGTATAACTTTGCGAAGAGAATAATTATTTCAAAATTATAATAATAATAATAATAATAAATCTAGAATTATCTATGCTAGAAATAACTGCTAGAAATGTCTATTTTTCTCGAAAAAATATTAATTATGATTGCCTTGCAAATCAGCGTTTGTGTATTCTCGCTAACTTAGCGCCACCAGTATCGCTATGCTTCATCCTATCCGAATGCATGCTTTTAAATCCTCCTGATTTTGAGTAACTTTTGAAGAAAAATCTGGCCACTGAATGAGGTATCTTCAATAGAGCGTTAATAACTCAACTCGAAATTTTTCTTCAACTTAAAATATAGTACATGTCGCTTCTCGCTGTATTGTGTTAATATTATTAAAGAGAAAAGCCATTGTTATGTGCACGCTTTAGTTTTTCTTTAGCGTTTAATATCTTCCGAATTATGATCAAAAACCACTTTAAGTGAAACTGCAAATCTGTTTTTTGACCTTAGAGATTTCATCGTTTTGCAATCACTTGCTAAATGAAGCGTTAGAATAATGAAAGCAACCCAAATCATGAGTAGAGAAGTTGTGTGTTCAATATATGCGCCTCAATTTTTAGAAATTTCTATTTTGAAGGGCTGGATCATCTAAGATAAATCCTTTGATTGCTAATTATTTTTATCATTTCATTTGTCAATTTATCAGTTCATTGTATTCTTAGAATCCACATACTTTTATGATTTTAAACACTACCATATCTGATATAAGGCGATATTCTGAACGATACAAAAGCAAGTCTTATTTCTAATTAAACTTCGAGCATTCAGCACACTGAAATATTTCTACTTCCAATTTTAATCTGTTGTGTACAGAATTCATTCGAAGGGAACAGTCAAAATACCGATAATGTGTACATTAAAACTGGTATTATATTTACCAGATTTCTAGTTTGCCTAAGTAGTTGTTTAATATATGTTGTTGAGTGTCAGTAGCATCATGTCATCTTTATTCTGCCAGCAACCCATATATTCCGTGAGCGTAATTGAATTTTTTTTTCCCAGAGTGAGTTTTTAATCTAGTGATTTCAGAAAATTCAAGCATCAAACTGAATCAATTCTTATTGAAAGAAACTTAGTCATTCTTTTTTGTGCCTGTCGCCAAATTTTTTTGAATGTTTTTGATGAGCAAGTTGTTTTTAATGCTATATATATATATATATATATATAAATTTTTTGCTCTGTGGACATTTATTTGAAATTTATTCCACATGCTGCAATCAGGATTGCTTGATTTAAATCAATTGATTGAAATCATGTTTAAATTGATAAATCAATGATCGCTATCGCATTATTAGAATTAGTTGAAATATAACCAGTTTGTAGATTTGATTTATTTGATCAGTAACCATTCAAAAAAAACAATTTTTCTTTTTCTGTAAGTCCTAATAAATTGAATTAATTCACTGTCTCGGACTATCCCATTGAGATGCTATTTATATTTCTTCATTCAGATTATTGAAACTCAAAATTTCCAAATACATGTATGATTTTGCATTTCAATGAAATTATTCCTTGACAATTTAATTTCTTTTTTATTTGCTAAAATTATTTTAGCATTAAATTTATAGCGCCTTGGACTTTCTAACATTAAATTTATAGCGCCTTGGACTTTTTAACATTACATTAAAAGCATAATCTAGATAATCTTTTGGAAAAAATCATTATCGAAATTGTCTATTTTTAGTTTTCTTGAGAAATGATATCGACGATAAGATATTGGATAATGCTGCTAATTTGGGAGGGGGGAGGCTGGTATTACTGTGGGCGAACATTAAGACCAAAAGAATAGTTGCCCAATGGATTTTAACTATTGTGATATTATATTTTGAATATCATATGAACTGAAATTTTAGATATGGACGTAATCCACCTCATGGTATAGTTCCTCAATTACCGCAATCCTAATTAACCAGCAAGGCTTTTATTGTTCTTATCTTAATTTCACCCTACCTGAATACCAGGTTTCTTCAGATGCACCACGCTTTGCAATTTTTATTGTGAATTCTTAACATAAAAAATCAATTTTGGCAAAAATTAAATTTTGTTTTTACAACTCTGCAAGTGGTTGTGATACATACGTGTTTAATTGCTACGAATAAATGCATGAGATCTTGTTATCCAATATATGTAATTTTATTTTCATTAAATTTATATAAATGTGGCTTATTAACCCTTAACGCACTGATGAATAAAATAACAATAACGCAATGAGCCCGCCCCCTCTTATTTTTTAAAACTAGTAAAAATATAGTAATCAACATTGGTACGGTCGTTTTCTATTATTTTGAATAAACTGACATTTCTAAAAATCAATGAATAAATTAAAAATAAGGTCAATGAATGATGTTTATATATTTCAAAAATCAAATACATTACATAATGACATAAATTAAGTTCGTTTTCAATGTTAAAATTAAAAAATAATTATAGAATTTCGCAGCGCTCCACCCCCATATCCGCATCCCTACGGGTGACATTTTTCATGCCGGGGTCCAACATCAATGCCTCTAGTAACTTAGGCCACTTTTTATGTAGTATATTTAGTCATTATTGTGTTACTGGACTCAAAATATAGCACTAAATTAATATTTGAAATGTTTTGTATTTTATGTTGGACCCCTCCCCAATGGAGGTATGACCTTGATTTCCAACGCTGATCTAAAATCTACCCGACAAAATCAATAAAAACTTATCATAGTACTAAAATATATAGGGGAAATATTTTTTCACCCCACCACGATTTTTGATAAACCATATACATGATGACTCAAACAATTTAATTGTATAAATATATCAATATCTTTCAAAATATTGGCTGTTTTAAATGCATGTTGCACCAAAAACTTGTGAATTTTTTAAAACTCTTTCACATGCCCTGTTTTAAAAAATTGTTATTCCGTTGTAATTTTACCTTGTTCTCAAATCGTTTCTAGGAAAACTAAAAAATATGCCAGGAAATATATTACAAGCAAAGCTATAGGCAAAAAATGACATTTGGCAAACTCACCTCTCCTCGATGCTTTTAGGGTTGATATTAACTATCATCAATTCGGTTAAGTTATTGCCTGTGGATTTCTTGAATCAGATGTATTTTTAAGTTAATACAATGTTCAATGTTTTGCTCTACCGATTATTTCAGAGAAAGTGGTGCTAGCTTTACAACAAGAATTTTGCAGTTTACTATATCCAATAATAATTTAGAGTGTTTGTATGATGCAGTTTTTTTATACATTTTGTATACATAATATCTGCATATTTTAGTATGTCACTCTTACAAGAATCGATGAAGAAGCTATTGGCTTTGTCAGACACAACATTAACACATATTCGCTGGTATAAAAAACGAAATTTAAAGTGTAAAATGGATATTGCTGGAGCAAGGCCTCCAGATTTATTGATACGAGGTTTACCTCCGTTAAGAATTGCTGATAGATATACTAGAAGATCGTCGGGTAATTCTCTGGGTTGTCATTTAGAAATGACTGCATTGCTTACATGTTTAAAAGAGCATGATTTCATGGACAGATTTTGTACCCAACAGCATGCATCTTTGGAGCGTTGTGTGAAAGCCAGTTATGCCAAATTCGCCGATTTAAGAAGAAAACGAGAAAGTAAAGGGCGTTTATTTATTCCCTTCGATCAGTTAACTCCTGACCAGTTATCATTGCAACTGCAAAAGTACCCTACCGGCATTAGACCTCATAAAGTTAAAATTCCGAAATGATGTGATTTATTACTAATATTTTGTATTAAATTTTACCAGACTAATGATTTTTTGACAGCATTTATTTATTGACTGATCTTTTGTATTTTACATTTATAATAATTCGACCTCAATGCTTCCCAAGCGATAAACATTATCATTAATTAATCCTCTATTTTTATAAGAGTAATTGTATAATGAATACATTTTAAATGCTAATAATAAAATTATTTTGCTTACCACGAATTTCATTGTTGCTTTTTCTTTTCATGAGAGTTCTGCACCAATTAAGTTTGAAAACGAACAGTGGAAGGTCTGTTTTCAACTGTAAATCGAATCAAAACCCTTCTCAGGAATTGTACGAGTGCTTGACGAATCAACAATCTCTCATTTTTTAGTTTATTTTAAATATAGATTATACCATTGGTCTAATATTTCCCTTTCATTTATTTGATTTTTAGCCCTTCTACGTCTCTGTATGATAAAGTCTTCAATATTTTAGATTAATAAAAATGTTAGGCTGTTAAATACGTGTTCTTAAAACTGAATTTGCAGCTCTATTTAAATTCCAATATCGTTAAGTCATAGTGAATCAGCAAAAAGACACACCCGATCAGGCAAGTAGTGCAGTGGTGCACTAAAATACTTTCGATATAGTTAAAGGGTTTACATTATTGTTTGGAGTTGACTTGTGAAGATATAGTTTGAAACCTGGTCTTTCAATATTTGTTTCAAATCCGTATAAAAGTTTATGAAAAGTTTGGAAAATAGTTTGTGAAATTCGGACTTTCTACCGAATGTTAGCAAAACCTGTGCTGTGAAATAATTTGTGAATGCAATTTTTTTTGTATGCGAATAATCTAAAATCGCTTTTGACAATGTTAATTAATTTACTTCAACTTTAATAAGTGAAATTTTTTAATATTTACCTTGCCTGAATTACAAAAATAATAAATATTTCGTTATAAATTGGTGTTATATGTAGTTGGAAGGCTTCTTTGGTAGCCTGTTTGACGAATTTGAAACACTATTAAGCTTTTGGCAAATATTTTGGTTGCCAAATATTTGTAATGCAAATTTTATATCAATCCATTAGGACAAAACTTTGATTTCATGCATATACTTTGTTTTTTAAATTATTGAGAATATGGATTGGTAATTTTCGGGTGTTTTCTTCCTTCATTATTTTCGTTTTTCATTCTGACAATTTCTGTTCATTTAATGAATACAATTTTATTCACAAATCTGCAGGATGTGCTTAATAGTAGGTTATTACGCTTACAGATTTTTAAATTTCTATTGACTTATACCGAGGATTACGCGATTATACAGTGATGCGACACTGTTTCACGTTTAGTCCGAAATTTACGTAAGCAGAACGCAATTATTGTTATCCAATCAAAATGTCAATTTATGTAATTGATGGATAAACTTGATATCAGTGTCGCATTCAGTGTATTAATCGCGTAGTCCACGCTTATACTTATATCTAAAAACCAATTTATTGCATTTATTTGCAAAACAGCTTTGTTTATTTTTCATTTTGTACAAAAGTTCTGAAGTTTAGTCTATCTCATTAATTTTGTCTATAAAAGCTATTTCTTCCCAAAAAATGAGTGCTTTTTCTTTGTTTTCGTTCATCAGTTCATAAGGTGCCCGATCAAAAATGAATTGTTGCTCATTATCTTCATTGCTTTTAGGAATAATGCAATTATTTTTGAAGAGTCCCTTCTCATCTGTTTATTGTAGGAACTTTCTACGAATGAAAGTGAGATTTTTAACCATAATTTATCGTTGTGAACTTACTGTTTCTGTACATTTTATTTTCTTTGTATTAGTCTCTGTTAGTTGGTGTGAGGACCACTGGAAGTGAGAACAATCCTACGTATACTATACCTAGCGATGTTCTCACCTTGTCTGAAAAAGAAAAAGTTTTAAAACACATCAGGTAAATGTTTTTTCTAGTTCTATCAATTAAAAATGTTTAGTGTTGGCAAAAAATTTGATGTTGGAAGTTCTTTGTGTTTCACTAATCAAGATATTGAAGTAAGTTAATATACTTTTTTATGAATACTCTTTTCTGTGCATGTGAAATTTACAGACGCTATTATTTTTAATGTACATTGTGGAAATGAAATGTTCATTGATAACATATGGTGAAGTGAATAAATAAAGTAGAATAAGTAAATTCTTTATTATTGCTATAGTATATTTTTCTTACAATTTCATTTATCGAATTTTTTGTAAATTTTAAACGAAATCTTTGGCTTTAAATTTTCCCCGGTCAAAGTGTAATGAAAGTCGTAATCGTGGTATTTTCCTCATTTAGCCTGTAATAGTCTAATTACTCCCAAAATTCCTGGGAAACATCATCCATGGACCAATTCGGTGGCAGTCAATGGTGAATAAAGGTAAATTTCATCACTACAAAAGTAAAAATAATTACAAGATTCGGTACTCGCATGCCACTTGCAGTAAATTTTTTCTGTAATCACCATGTGATACTAAGTATATACATAAATAATCACATTTGCTGACAGTGTAATATTGTCTTCTTATATCACAGTGTTTCTCAATTCTTTCAGACCACAAGTTTTTCGGTTTTTTTCAACTTTCAATAATTATTATATAAATATTAATAGATTTAGCATTGATACCTTCATTAATTGTAAGTATATAATGATTGTGCTTTTGTCTATTTCTTTTCTAAGAGCACTGCTCAAAATACCAAAAAGCGTACAAAACGAGGAGTAATTTTCAGAGGGTTTAAGGTTTAAATATGCAGGGGCTAAGCATGAAACGGGTTTGATTTATATATGAACTCGCTTTAAGGACATAGCCTTTGTCAATTGTTTCCATTCCCTATTATTTTTTATTTTCTCAATTTTATTTTTACAATTTCAATACACATTAAGGCCAGGCTATTCAATTGTTTTCAGGTGACCCGGGTTGTGTTGTAGAGTTCTGCCCGACCGTCTAGTCCCATGGGACTGGGACCAAAATGAAGGAGTTGGGGCCATGGATTACAGAATATTACGCATGATTTTTGTAAATTCTGCTTAAAATAGAAGTTTTAACGCGGAGCTATGGGACTGGGGGCAAGGAAGTCCTTGTCCCGGAGAATCCTGTTGTTTTTGAATGTTTTTGGAAAATGAGAAACACATGTATCAGTGTATCCTACTGAAATCTTTTGCAAATAGAATTAATTTTATACTTGAGTTTATTTTTAATTAATATTATAAAGCTGGTAGCAATTAATGTTGGTCAACCAACAATTGCTATATTTGGTAAGTAAATGCGCCGTGAAATTATCTTGCTATTCTTCGCCATTCATCTAGATTTCGAATATATTATTTTCATAAATTTTCTCCTTTAATTTACAGCCTAGGATCAGCAGCGGGAGGGTGTGGCATACAGTCCGCACTGTTCATATATTGCCAAAAGACATTCCGCAATTATGATTGAAATGAATTTCGTTATTACTTAATACACTAAAAACTGTTCCTCGTAAACAAAGCAATTTATTACACCACGCATTTTGATTGGCAGTTCCCTATGAGCTTCCAAATTTGTGAGCTATTTACTTAACAAATCGTACTACAAATTATATTTGCTGTTGCAAATGAGCTTTTTGTTATAAATTGTTTTCCGCTACCCCAAATAAATGGTATACACATTCAGTCCGCAGTCCGCACATTTGGTACCCAGTCCGCGTTCTTCTTGCGGACGATATTTTATATCTACTTCGGTGGATATTACTTATATGCCGCTAAGCAGAAAAACAAATGAGAAAAACTACTCAGGTCTCATTTTCAGAACAGGTGGTGTTCCTATTGACAAACAATTTGGTAAATTTATTTAAAGAAAATTATTGCGTCGGAAATATTAATTACCTTATTTGGAAACTTTTGATTTTGCTGCTTTTCTGCTTTACGCATAATATTTCTAACTTTTACTATTAAGATATATGTTTAAATGTACCTACATATTACTTGTATACTCTTCCTAATAAAGCTGGGCGCCTGCCGGCTGAGTCGCCGCGCCGACATATTTTAGGTCACCCAGCCGCCGGAAAATTTAGACGTCTGAGCCGATTAATAGCTAAAACTATATCAAGACAAACGAAATGTGTTATAAGAAGGAAACCGCATTTAATCTCATTAATGTGGTAGTGGCGTTTAACATGGATTAGGTTACGTCTTATTCAGATTGCCTGTAAGTTCATGAGGAACCTTTTCGGAGATAGATAGTTTCACAATACTGCTTGCATCATATAGGCCTTATAGGTTTCTATTTGGAATATTATACAGTCTAATCGAGTTCTATAGATGTCGCTCAGCCGGCTGCGCGGCCGCCGACCTTATCGTGTCGGCTGACGGCGGCGCCCACTTCTACTTCCTAGACATTAATGTTTTTAGAACTACAATACATTAGTGGTTTTCGGTTATGGCGATGGCAAAAATGACTTCAAAGAGAGTGAAGATATTAACTTGAACAGAGAAAACATCCGCTCAGGAGTTGCAGGTAAAGTCACTTTTTTTATTACTTTCTAACGATTTTTTAGCCGGAATAAAGCAACTTTTAACTCGCGAAATCACCGATGAAGTGCATGTAGATGACTGTGGTGACGCTCAGGTCAGTAACAAATGATCGTATATTATATAGTGTGATCACAGAAACAACCATATTTGTTAGATTTTCCAATTGAATTGTATTTCAACTTAAAATCACGTGTTCATGTCTGTTTCTTCATGCTCCTAGAAAATTATTTAATTACTTACCATTTAATTTTAATTACTTACATGATATCAAGTAGACAAATTACACTATTTACTAAATACTGACTTGCTGTAAATTTGGCATAATTCCGTTTGCAATGAACTCAATTTGTCAAGTGATCGACAATATTCTTGGGATGAATCCCATTTGCATATAGTACAGAGAAACAGCGGATGTTTTATACATCTTGAACCACATCTACGGCATTCTAAATATACCAACACTTCATTTGCCAGAATTACTTTTTTTATTACAGCAGTGCTTCAATACTATAATGAAAAATATGTTGATTAGCCTTTTCACGCTCTTCGGCCACATATGTCTTAAAAAATTATCATTTTAGGCTTTTGGATTATTTATATCCCAAATTAGCTCTCCTTATTGTGACACAGACTTTGCAGGCAACTATACGATAACATCAACGCCTTGGGGCCAGTTTTGTTGTTGTTTTCTACTTAGTTGATTAAAAGCACGTGCTACTTCGCTTTTTACCGTATTTATGATCATTCTGTTATCCAATTTTTTAAACTATTTTCTGCAAAATGAAAACTATTACTTGTTTGTGCATCATAGGGCAATTTTAGGGCATTGAATGTTTTACATTATATCACATGTAATCGCAATATAAATAGACAGTTAAAGATTTTTTCATTACTCGTATGCATTGATTGCTTCACTCGTTTTTCAATCGTGTTTGTATTGCTGCTAATTACTTCTTGGCGCTCAACCCTCGCCATCAAAAAATCTTTGATGTCTTTCCTTTTTTCTGAGCCCTTCTCCCACTTCGCTTACTCTTCCATCTGCTGCCACTTTATTTCTTGTGACTGTCCTCGCTGCCGTAAAACTTGGCTTGTTTTGGTAGTGCTTGCCTTCAGCGGCTAATAAAGTCATTCATTTTTATTATCACATGTAATTATGCAATCATAATAATAACCGGAAGTAAGTTTTTTATTTTTCTACATCATCTTCAGTAAGACATATGTCCCTGCCTAAACGACTAATGGGATATAGCTGTTCCATAACACAATTATAATTAACTTAAAATTTATATCTATTTACTAAGAATAAAATCCGTTTTGAAAGGGTTAATAGAATTGGCAATGAGAGTATTTGGCTATTTTATTTGACAAAGGAATAGTTGGACTCAACACATACGGTACGAAAAAAATTTACAAAGGAAATATGTATGTTGGTTGGAATGTCTCAACCTTATCTCTATTACTAAATTGGACATTAGCTCGTACATAATGTAAGATATCGAAATACATGCACATGAATGGGAACACGAATTAAATTCCTCGTTTGACAAAACGAGTTGACATTTTTTAGACGGAAATCATGCGAATATTTATAAACATTATCGTTAAAAATGATTTTTGCTACAATTTATTTTTAGTCTGCAGCTGAAGGTGCGATTTTGGGGCACTACCGTTTCGAAATCTTCAAAAGTAAAAAGTACAAAATCCCCACCTTGTCGATATCGTCTCTACCTTCTTCAAACAAGTAAGTAATGGTTAAACCTTTTGTGTCTGTGCCTCAAAAGTTTTTTGCAAAAAAACCTCAGAAATCATTGCACTTTTTTGCAAGATTTCATTAGATTTTGTATAATTTGTAAATAGTTCATCTTTAATAATAATTTTAGAAAAAACCTTAGGCCCCTTTCGAAATTTTTCGTTACCGCGCCTGTTGTTATCTGATACGCCTAGTGATAATCGCTCTATTATAACGTCACTTTTATTGAATATATATATATATATATATATATATATATATTGATTATTGACTTAGGAAAATGTGGGATAAAGGAGTTATTCTTGCAAATTATCAGAATCTGGCCCGCACTTTGAAAGAATACCCTTCGAATTGGATGACGCCACGCCACTTTGCAAAAACAATTGAAGCAGAGAGTATCAAAGTCGATAACAGCCAGCTGTCTATTGTTACAAGGTATTTTGATTTCATGTGAAAAATGAAATCCATGTTACTGCAAAAGCTCAGAAATTTTGTTGACAAAATACTTTCATTTTTTAAATTCTGACTTATAAAGTTTTATCAACGTATATACAAATTAAGTATTCTATATTTTGTGGCTTAAAAATTCGTCTTTAGAAATATATATATATATATTAGTATTTAAGATATGATTTAAATGAAATATATGCTTTTAACTTTGAATTGACATTTTACTTATTTTCAGTCCTTTAAATGGATTTATCATGAAAAAATTCATCGTCTTATCACTCATTTTGTCTAGCATTGTGATTTCTTATCATTGTTTCTTAGAACCGATTTTTCTTTTCACAATTCTCCATTCTCCTCTAAGAATATTTTCCTACGTATTCTTGAATGCACCACTGTTAACCTTAAACAACCTGCCGTCCGCTTTAAATTACAAACCGTTTCATATTTACAAAGAATTTTTTCCATGCCTATCAGCAAATTAGGAAATCTTGAGTAAGTCTATTGGGGAACATACTTTAATGCGACATTGAAAATTTCTATTAAAGCGTGTTGCTGTGGTTGATGTAGTTGAAAAAATTAACACGTTTTCTTTGAAAATTTCGAATTTTTGAATAATTTAAATTCTCTCCATATCTAATGTTCATTTATTTATAAGGTTTTGAGCCCATGGAAGCAACAAAGAACTTCGATTGTCGCTTGATATGTGCCAAGATATTCCAAACCCATTGATGTGTACCGTGTGCAGAGTCAGAGGTGTTTATTTAAATCTCGACTTCAACGTATATTATCATACACTTGCATGCAAGAAACAGCCTTTCTCATTTTTTATTATATATAGTTTGTGACTATTTTTTAATTTTCTGTAAATGTTGCTTCGATTTTGTCTGGTATCAACTTTATTCCTTTTCTTTGGAAGGCCTCGTAAGACGGTCACCTGTTGTGATTAAACTATTTTTGAACCCGTGTGTATCCTTCAAATATTGTTTTCAAAATTTGTCAGTCTTCCTGCTGCGTGGCAATGGAACATTTATATAGTTCAGATGCATTGAATTTTTTTAACATAACCCAGCCATTTATAATTGAGTAGTGTCCAGTAAATTGTAAAATGCAGCTATACGTCATTTATGTGATGCTTTTTTTGCGGGACATAGACCTACACATTGCATCAAGGCTAACCATGTTGTATTGGTAGTAATAATCATTACACATTATATTTACGCTGCAACCTGCAACGAATGCGTGGTCAGTGAGTTTGAGAGCGGTGCTTGTCAAACGTACCTCTTATTGATTATACATTTTATATATATATATATATACAGTTCTTAAGAAAATATTAGTTAACTTTATCTTACAATCCCCACCACATTTATTTTTGTTATACCACAAGACAATTTCAGTTTTTTTTGGATTGCAAGTATTAGGTCCGACAACATCACAGTGTGTGGAAAGCAAAAATACTGGTTTATTTTTTCCTCTCGACGTTTTACTAGCATTAGTTTACCCGATTTGTAAAATTCAGAATCTCTCAAAGTTAGAATTTTAGAATTCGTATGAATTTAATAGAACTGAAGTAAAAATAATGTCAGTGACGATGTTATAGCCAGCACTCAAGATTTTTTTAGTAAAGGCATGGCATGACAACATGCATTCCTAAAGGTCTGTCTTGATCACGATTTTCAGCTTTTCCTAAGTAAGGCATGATTGAAAGGCAATATTTGGATACAAAACTTTATCCCAATTTATCGGGCTTTGAAGCCATGTATTGAATATAACTACAACGCGACTTACATGAAAATAAATGCTCATCTATTGTTAGTGAACTTTCATACAAATAACATAGTTGACTGTTTTTTATGAACAAAATATACAGATTATCCATTTTTACTGGATTTGACGTTATTTCTGATCATCAAAATGGAAAATTTTTTAAATTTCTTTAAATTTATCGCTTAGTATTGTTTTATTGACGATGTGGAACACTTTGACCATTTTTGGAAGAAATTAAATCCACCCACGACCGTCTTTGAAATATATTTCGATTGCAGAGATATCAAAAAACGATTTGAAACGATTTCCTCTAATGTCTCCTCTGATGAAGAGCTCGAGACTTGAATATCAAAATCAGAAGACATTGAATTTTCTGATTCATATGTTTGAGATTCCGTATTATTAATGTCTTCAAAACCACTATCAAAGTGGTTTACATTTTGCAAAAATAATTATAGCTTTAGTCTTTCTAGTACGCAATTGTCGTTCACTCATTTCTGTAAAATAATACTAAATCAAACCTAGTTTTGTTGGAAAATGTACAATCGTAGTTTAAATTATATATCATATGAACTTTGTGTAAAATAAACTCAGGAAAGAAAAGCTTACAGATTAGGTCACTTTGACTTATGTCTGCTGTTAATAGATTAATAATTTTGCAGTGTTTCTAATGTTAAAACATCTTCAAATCCTACGTCAGACTGTAATTATATACAGATATTTTGAGAGTCGCCTCTAGTCTACAGTGCTTAAAAAAATGTTTTTCTTCTACAAATGGTAAATTTTGTACCATTTGATGTAGAATTGTGATTTTCTTACCTTTATCTAAAGGGAAACCTTTAGGAAAGGCTACTTTTCAATTAAGTTTTGCATTTAATCTTTGATAAATAACTGATAATTTTGCCCTTTCTGATATGTTAAGACAGTGACATTCTTCAATATTACCAGCAATGCATCTTAAAATGGTATTTCTAAAATGCACTTTGTGTTTGCTTACATTTTTAGAAGTTATATTCTTTTTGTGTAGATCTAGATGCCACCATCTCACACTAGACCGTTAATATTTAAAACTATCGGCGAGTGTAGCAAAAGTCGAGCCCGTGTCTCTAAAATGTCATTGCCTCACCAAGTTGTTGATACCCCGGTTTTCATGCCAGTGGGCACCCAAGGAAGCCTAAAAGGTCTACTGCCATCTCAACTTGAAGATCTCAACTGTCAAATTATATTAGGCAAGTTTTCTTTGCTTACTTGGAACATTGTCAAAAAAACATGTATTTAAGAGAACCAACTAAAAAACATTTTGTCGCATTTTGCCTCAAAATTTCACTTGTAGATCAAGTGTCTTAGGCCATATAAATTTTAGAATTGTAATATTTTTGTACTTAGGAAATACTTATCATCTCGGTACTAGACCTGGAGTGGATATTCTTAACCAATTTGGTGGTTTACATCAATTTATGCAGTGGAACCATGCTCTTCTGACAGATAGTGGAGGCTTCCAAATGGTGTCATTGTTAGAATTGGCCAAAATCACTGAAGAAGGAGTTGAATTCCAGTATTGGTTAACAGTTATGCAATCGAACGCGTTTGCTCAACATTGAGATTGTGCTCACAATTCTATATGAATATTGCAAATATCTAGTATCAGAAATTCATGATGCATAGCTGTTGTAAAATAGAGCTCCTCATGACGGGTCCACTCTCCTGCTTACTCCTGAGGAATCTATGGAGATTCAAAACTCCATTGGTGCTGATGTCATGATGCAATTGGATGATGTTGTTTCTGTTCTAACAGTAGGTCCGCGTGTGGAAGAAGCCATGGAGCGCTCAGTGCGGTGGCTCGACCGTTGCATTTCCGCACACAAAAGACCTGCAGAACAAGTTTGTCAAATTCTTCCATTCCCTTATTGCTACATCTTTTTCCTAAAGTTGCTGCAACTCCACAAAATTAAACTTTGTAGAAATTTCCAATAGATTCTTTAATATCACTCAACTTTAATTCAATACGTGGTGCCCAGTATGAACTACGTACTGAAGGAACCAGTATATTTAAAACTTTTTTAATAACTAATATGTTTTAATTGAGTAGGCGTTTTAAAACTATTAAATGATTGATTTGACAAACTAGTCTCTGTTCGCTATCATTCAAGGAGGATTAGATGAGAATTTACGACGTCGTTGCATAGAGCTAATGGCTACCCGGGATACCGACGGCTATGCTATTGGAGGACTGAGTGGTGGGGAAGAAAAGGACGACTTCTGGAGGATTGTTTCGCTTTGTTGTCAACTTTTACCTGAAGATCGCCCGCGTTATTGTATGGGTGTTGGATATCCCTTGGATATGGTTGTTTGCTGTGCTTTAGGAGTTGATATGTTTGATTGCGTTTATCCTACTCGTACAGCACGATTTGGAACTGCTCTAACGCCACAAGGTATATTTATTCTATTTGTGATATTGGGGATTTGTCTAGAATACTTTGATCGAAATACATGTTTAGTTTATAGCTACGTGTAATACTGTTAAGCTTGCTTTTGAATGTCAATTAGGAGAATCTGAACGTGGTTTTGAAAAATGCTGCTTTACACATGGATATAACGTTGCTTGTGACATTTGAAAACTTACCAGTTTAACTAGTTACGTAGAGGTAAGATTGAGTACACCACTACAAAGTGAATGATTTGGTATGATCCTAGGTTGTGCACTATGTGCATAATATTTTTGAAATGTAAAATGGGTTTTTCATTAGAACTATGCAAGTGCCAAATGTTATCTGGTAAATCTTCAGTACTATCAAAACAAATATTCCTGTCATTTGCATTAGAGCTTTTTAGTTCTTCCTTTCCGCTTCTCAGCAGTGCTGGAATGTCAAAGCATGCAAAACAATTTGTGCTAATATCTTTACATCAAGATCTACTTCTATCACTAGTCTATAGCTCATTATTTTTTGAACTAGGAAGTGAATTGATTGACGACCGTTATCCTAAAATTTCTTCACGCACATTTTCAATAATTTCAAGGGTTCTGACAGTTTTTCTTACACGGCCATTTGGTTTACCAGCGGGGGGTGCCAAACGTCCAAAAGTATTTGACAAAATTACAGTTTTTTCTACTCGTTTATAGGAAAAACTTAAATTTTAAATTTTAAAAATCAATTATGTATTAGTCTCGTGGGTGTTCTTTTAGATTTGGTTATCATATTGTTAACTTTTTTGGTATTTTCAATAAACGTTTGTTGAAATTTGTTTGCCCCACCCTTTATGGCATAATGATGATACAATGAAATCAACATAGATTCATTCACTTTAATTTAAAAATTTCGATTACTAATTCGTTTAAATTACGACAGTAGATTCTATGATCAATGCATTTTTGAAGCATAATATACACGGATATAAAAAAGATATCGCATATCAATATAAAATTTTCTACATAGCATATATATATATATAAATTCGTGCGGTCAAGATATTCATATGTGTGGCGTTAAAAATTTCGCTGAGATATGGGTGTGTTAAGTACAACATTAGTGCAATAATGCAATTATAAAGCGAAATTAATGTACTAGGAAAGATGCCATTGCATTTCCTTCCACCTAATTTCAGGTAAAATATACCAATACAGTTTACCTGGTCTACTACTTGTTGAAAATGACTAGAACCGTCTGACTGGAGAATTGCCTGTTTATTATACAGTTTAATTAGATTTCAGTTATGCCCCCAATTTCGCTGTCCGACCTCAAAAATTTGAGCGATGCCCAGTTTGCCTCCACTGTTGGTGGTCTGAAGAAAGATGCCATCATTTCGTTGTTGCGCCAAGCGGTCACTGCTCTCTCTACCTCGACTCCGTCCTCCAATGATTGCCCTGGCGTCATATCATCCTTATCTGAATCCCTCACAAAGCTTTCCTCTGATGTTTCCTCACTACAATCCCAAATGTTCTCCTACAGCGCTCCTGCCTTCCGTTCTGTCTCATCTCTCCCCAGTAATCCTGCTCCGAGTTTCACACCCGCGCTTGCTCCTCCTTCTGCTCTACCGCATCCATCCAAGCACTCTATCCCTTCATCAACTAACCGTAATCGTCCTCGTCCAGTTTTTGGTTCTAGTGCTTCCTGCCGTCTCCCTGCTGTTCCTATTAGTTCACTTCCGTCGCCTCCCCGCAAAGCTCATATCTATGTTGGCCGTTTTGCTGCCTCTGTGTCCACCTCAGATGTTGCTGACCACCTTCGTTCGTCCTCTCTACAATTTGATGATGTCATTTCCATTCCTCCACGTCTTGACT
>CABFPE010000063.1:1141584-1154251 GCA_900660155.1 Hofstenia miamia | reverse complement strand
TCTCTCATGCTTAAATCTTGCAAGTTGTCTGGTCCTTGTTATCCTGACGGTGTTCCTTCCTTTGTAATTCATGAAACCTCCTCCACGCTTTCTATCCATTTAAAGCATCTTTACTCCTTCATTTGCTCCACTAAGCGCTATCCCGCCTGTTGGAAGACATCTTGGATTTCTCCGCTGTTAAAATCTAATCAGCTTCCCTCCTCGCAGGTCACGTCCTACCGCCCAATAGCTATTCTATCTCGACTGTCTATCATCTTTGAACGCCTTGTTTTTCGTTATGTATTCCCAAAAATTCGTCACCTCATCTCTTCTTCTCAGCATGGCAACCTTCCTGGTCGCTCTGCGATTACTAACCTGCTCACTCTGATCGAAAACTGCTACTTTCACTCTGATAAAAATGATCCTGGATGTATTATCTTTCTTGACATCTCAAAAGCGTTTGATCGCCTCCCTCATTCCATTCTGCTTGACAAGTTACGTTTATTTGGTTTTGATGTGGATTTCATCGAACTGTTCCAGTCTTACCTGACCAATCGCCACCAGTGTGTCAAAATTAACTCGTCTATCTCTTCTCCTGTCCCCGTTACTAGTGATCTCCTTCCTTCTGTTCAATCGACTACTGACTCGCAAATTGGATGTTGATCCTTTTGATTTCATTAAGTTCTCTAATTCCTGCCTCTGATGATGTTGTCACCTTCTCCATTTGTCGTCCCAAAAAACATATTACCCTTCACTCGTTTTTCAATCATGCTTGTACTGCTGCTAATTACGTCTTGACTCTCAACCCTCCAACAGCGATTGATTTCTTTTCCCCGCCACCGAGCTTCAAGAAATCTTCGATGGCTTTCCTCTTTGCTGAGCCCTTCTCCAACTTCGCCTACTCTTCCATTTGCTCCTATTTCATCTCCTGTGACTGTCCTCGCTGCCGTAAAACTTGACTTGTTTTTATTTTTTTTTTGTGTATGCCTTCAGTGGCTAAATAAAGTCATTGATTATTATTATTTATTATTATTGAAGGGTTCGGTGCATTAACATGTTTAGTTACATTTTTGAAAATTTTGAGTTATATATATATATTTGTCTTAATTGGGTCATGCTTTATGATATTAACACTATTTCAGAAAAAAAATGATTTCGTTTACGAGATCTCGGTGCTTAAACATGTTAAATACAAAAATTCCAGTGCACGTTGATGTTAAGGACACTTAACATATTCGTGCATAGCATTTAACAGGATTAAGCACGGAGCGATGATTTTGTTTATAAAACCAACATTTCATAAATGCCTGCTATGTGATCTCAGGAAATCCCCAAGACAACCTGTTTGTGCAAGGAAAGTCAATGATCTAAAAACACTAATGCCCTTTATTCGTCGTTTTCAACGGCCATTCTACGAGTCGATTGTGCTTTATTCTAATCTCAGTAACGAGGACAGTAACATTTAAGATGCTTTGCTAACTTGATTCAAAGCGAGCTGCAAAAAAACGTTTCCGTTTTAAATTTTATGAAATTTAAAATCATATTCGTACTTAATGTTTTGATTTAACAAATTTTAGGTGCATTAACATGTTAAGTGCACATATCGATCGATTTCTATGAATTAATAATTGCGAATTATATATATTTTGATTTAAAATAATAATATAATTTATATAGAAAACCCTGAAGAAGAACCAATGCTAAGATTCAAAAATATATGGTAGCAAACACCGCCAGACTTTTAGATCAGTTTACTCAAATTGGCAAAAGTGCAATGAACCCTTCAATTATCGAAGCAAAACCCTGGTAGGCAGAAATCGAGCTGCTCTCAACTCTAACAATCTCTATTAACATAAAACATGAAAGAGCATTTATTTTACGAACAAAATTCAATTGTTTTTAGATGAAATTCTAATAAAAAATCGTTAAACATGTGAAAATCTTGAGCGCGCATATATGAATTTTTATAAAAATTTCTGTTTTTTACTATATTGATTGTTCTACAGCCAAATCTAGCGTATCCTGCTATTGTGAAAACCGTTCATCATCATCATCATCATCATATATATATATATATATATATATACACTTTCTCAATCGAATATCGATGCTGGCTCCTGAAAAGTAGTAAATTCGTATTTACCTAAATGAATTCTATTTAGGAACAATTAATTTGAAGCATAAGAAATACAAAAGTATTTACTCCCCAATCCAGAGTGATTGTTCGTGTCTCACTTGTAAATCTTACTCCTGTTCATATCTCAATTTCATCATTGGCAATGAATCTGTCGCCGCCTCTCTCATCACCATTCACAATTTAGCCTACATGTTAGGCCTTATGCGGTCTTTGCGGCAAAGTATAGCTGATGACAACTTCCCAGTTTTCGTCAACGACTTTATGACTAATATGTTTCCCGATGGTAAATATCCATCATGGGCTATCGATGCACTGAACTCTGTGAATATTTTCATCAAATAAAATATTTAATGTTATACATGAATTACTCGTTGATGTAACAAACGTCTTGCATCTGTCGTATTTACAGAGAGAACGTTTTAAGTTTAAAATAAACTGTTTAATGTCATCTGTTTCATTCTTCGTTTCCATTGTACATGTAAATTGAATTCCGTTTCTCTACAGTTCTCATTTAGAGATCGGCAATGGATTGAAAAGGAGAAAATGGGTGCATTCCTAAGCGTTGCTCAAGGCTCTACAGAAGACCCTGTATTCCTGGAGATGCATTACAAAGCGGCTGGTAATTCAGCACCAATCGTATTTGTTGGGAAAGGCATCACTTTCGATACGTACGCATGTTTGCTTTTTCTTTTTATCCGTGTTTAGTGGGGGAATTTCGATTAAGCCTTCGAATAAGATGGACGAGATGAGAGGCGATATGGGTGGGGCTGCTTGCGTTGCCGCAACAATTTTAGCGATTGCTCATCTTAATTTACCTGTCAATGTAATTGGTATATATTTAAATGTTTTTACATTAAATTGCATAATTAACTTTTCAGTTTTTCAGTTCTTCAATATATGCAGTTTTCTAAATTCTATACTTTTACTGCATCCATTTCGGAATAATCAATTTGAAATTCAGAATAAATATTTTTAATATAAATTTTAAAAATTTCTATGGTGCAAACTTCTATCATAAATGAAGTGCCTTACGATTTTTTAAATGTTTTTTTTGACAAAAACTTAACTTAACATGTACCATATATTGAATATAACGAATGGCAGCAGTGTATCCAAATTTTAAAAAAAACGTTTGAATATGAGTGCCATGATTGTTACAATTATTTGCCGAAATAACATTGAGGTTGTCATGTATAATCCGTAGGATATAATGAAGGTGAAATCTTCCTCTTCTTCACAAGTCACAATCGAACTCATTAGATTTGCTAAGTCTCTTTTCACTGTAACTTTCAAGGTCGATCAAACTGAGCAGCATATAAATGATGACTACCAATGCACCCGATCAAGTGTGTATTTGCTACTCTGTTTGCTGCACCAATAGTAGAGTATCCACTGTCTTTCTTTGGATACACTGTTGTCATTTGATAGATACAATATGATGTTTATGTAATTATATTACTATAAGTAGTATTTTTTGTCAATAATAAAACATTCAAGAAACTTAAGTATAAAATTCTACGGCATCTCATTTATGACAGAAATTAACGCAATGGAAATTATTGAAATGTATACTGACAAAATATTATTGCGAATTTGATGTTGTATAGATACATATAATGTGAATGAACAAAGTTAGAAACTATGATACGATAGCATCCATAATCATATTTGCAATAACTTTCTGATTTCAAGAAATTGCATGCCAATTCTGCTCTATTCTCTATTGATTATTTTATGCAAATATTGCTTATTTTAGGATTAATACCATTGTGTGAAAACATGCCTTCTGGAAATGCGATTAAGCCTGGTGATGTTGTTTATGCGAGAAATCAAAAATCAATTCAGGTGAAATCTAATTTTCATATACTCTTTGTATACTAAATTCATGTGTTTTACTGGTGTTTAATTTTGATATTGAAATAATTTTCCTTTACCAAAGAACGAACAAAATTATATTTCATATGGTAAGATGAAGGAAAGCCGTTCCGCATTATAATTAAGAATATCATTGAATTAATAATGAACATCACGGAAATCAATTTTGATTGGTTGTCATTCATTGTCCTATTATGTATTTCTATTTCAACAAATTCATATTACCTAATTTGTTATGTGGAGAGAACTATTACATCATCTATTTGAATGGCCTACAAGTCATTTGATTTTTCTGGTAATTTTCAAAACTTGCAATAAGATCAGAACGAAGTTATTGAACAAAATATTTGGGCAGTTTTTTACTATAGTGTCTTGTTGTGGCGCACTTTTTCCAAAATCTTGTGGATTTTTTAAAAGTTTGTTATGTAAATTGTGTTCAATAAAGCGACAACTTTAAGTTGGTAATTCTCTTTATTGGACATTGACTTTATATTCCCGGCCACTATCACAACTATTTCGTTGCTACGTTTGAAGAAATTTCAATCTGGATTATTCAAAACACTCCCTTGGGGAACAAAAACCCTTTATTCAAGTCAATTGATTGTGAGATTAATTTCTACCTTTCAGTGTGAATATGAGGTGTTCAATACCGATGTCTTACTTTAGCTTTAAATGTTTTAATATTTTGTTTAGTTTTGATGGATTAAAAAACTGTGTGAAAGAAAATATGTTAAAATGTGTCCACAATTATAACTGCATTTTGTGTTATGAGTTTGAGTTTTAGATAAATAACACTGATGCGGAAGGAAGATTAATTCTTGCAGATGCGCTGGACTATGCCCATACCTTTAATCCTAGAACACTGATCGACGTTGCTACACTCACTGGTATGCATTTATGTAAAGGAGAACTATATATAATTTAAATTGTCTTTTACACTAATACACTATCGATGATGCTGATGACACTTGCATAGTGTATATTTAATTAAATCAAAGCAAAAATATCAATATGCATATCTTCGTTATATTAGTTTTTTATGACCAGTAAAACCATTCGCACAAATTAAGGTTATTTAAAAAATAGTGTATAAAATATGTAATATTTAGGTGCCATTGGTGTCGCATTGGGGGGAATCGTAACTGGTACATTCTCAAATAGTAATAAACTGTGGAATCAGCTTTACAAGGTATTCAGCATTAGACATTTGTCCCGTAGTTAGTTTCGTATTTTTTATCATTTAAATTTATGGACCTTCAATTAATGTCCAAGAACGTTATACAAATATTTCTAATGTACCACGGACAGTCTAAGCTCTTTTATCAGCATGTGGTGTTGAATTTTTCTAAAAATGCTCATTTGTATGCAGTCAATTATAAACAATATGTATTTTTTCTGTTAGTTTCAAATTTTATCAATTGTAATCTTACCATACATTATACAAGTATATTGGCAGCGTCACTCGCCGAGCGCCTAAAGTGACCATTTGCGTTGTGTTAGTTGAATAAAGCTTTGCTGTTCGCTATGTCTGTCCAATCACTGATTAGATAAATAGTCACTAAATGTAACAATCCCACTTCCTGATACATTCGTGTTTTTGGACTAGGGATTCTTATTCACAAACGACTACATACATACATCATAGTGATTACTAGGTAGTACGTACTATCTAGTTGAAGTAGCTAGCCCTCTAAAAATAATTGAAACCATTTTAAAATATATCATTTTAACTAAAGCATTTCTTTAATTTTACTTAAATTTATAATTTTTAATAATCTTTAAACATAATTTCGTCAAAAAATTTTTTTTTTGAAACTAAGAAGTTGTAATGCAACTTTATAATGAAAAATAATAATTTTGTAAATTAAGGTTTTACATGGACCTAATGTATGCAATGCAAATCAATACCCCTTGCAAATACAACAGTGATTAGTTACTTTTCATGAATATGGGCTTATGTGCAGAATTTCTTTCGATATTTGGCAATCCAAACTGATTTAATACAGTGTTGGGCAAAGATTATCTTACTCGATTAGTTAGAAATCTACATAATAGCAAATCATAATTTAAGTAACAATTGATATTTTAAGAGTGGTGTTGAAAGTGGTGATCGCTTGTGGCGGATGCCCCTTTATAAACATTATCAGAAGCAGGTAACAAATTCAGTCTTAGCTGATTGCCTTAATGTTTCTAAAACTCCTGGTGGAGGTTCGTGCACCGCGGCTGCTTTCTTGAGCGAGTTTGTTTCTGTAAAGAATTGGGCTCATTTGGATATTGGAGGTACAATGATGCATTCCAATGAGATTCCCTATCTTCCCAAAGGCATGTCAGGTGATGTCCCATGTAAATACTTTGTAGTAATTAAATTAAATTTAGGTCGCCCTACGAGAACTCTGATAGAATTTGTTGAAAATTTTTGTTTAAAAGAATAATTATGTATTTTGCAATTAAATCCAGTTTTTATGAAAGTTATTCACACAGAATTAATTGAGTAATTTAATTTTTCTTCAATAAAACTAATAATTGAGCATTTTTAAGGATTTTTAATAATTTTACCAAAACCTTCAAATGTATTTCAACTTACAAAGTCATCGACACTTTCAAATATATTTCAACTTAAAGTCATCGTCAGTTTTACAAATAATTCTCTCTAAATTTACTTGATTTTATAATAATATTTTATTTCGCTATATCTTAATTATTGGTAACAGTAGTTTATGTATATAATCTTTCGTATTTAGACTTGGTTGAAATGATGTAATTTGAATACTTTCAGTGATTTTAAACCATTAGAGCCGAATGGTAGATTTTTCTACCACGCATGTAAAATTGTTATATTTTCATTAAACACCGTTAAATCTTTACAGTCTTATGGTATCAGATGCCCTGGAACCTAGAGAACGTTTAGAACACGTTTCATACAAGTACTGCCACACATGTGCAATATAAGACAAATTATATGTTTTCACCAAGTTTCATCATTCTAGCTTCAAAATTAACCTCGGCTCTAATGGGTTAAGATAATTTGCATCAGTATTTTTTAAAATTTTTACATCATAACTTAGTCCACAATTTTTTAGGTATTTTAAAATTGTTAAATTAGTTTCATGTTCTTTCGTTCTTCTGCTTAGTTGTCGACCTAAAAAATTGTGGACTAAGTTATGAAGTAAAAATTTTAAAGAATACTGATGCAAATTATTTTAAAATCACTGAAAGCATTCAAATTAGATCATTTCAATCAAGTCTAAATACGAAAGAAGATTATATACCTAAACTATTGCTACCAATAATTAAGATTTAGCGAAATAAAATATTATTATAAAATCAAGTAAATTTAGAGGGAATTATTTGTAAAACTGACGATGACTTTGTAAGTCGAAATATATTTGAATGATTTTGTTAAAATTAATAATTGTAAAATTAATTTGGTCCACTATAGTTACATTGTTGAATATTTAGGAACATGGAATTTGCGCATTGCGATGAGTGATAGTTTGAAACTTCAGCAGGAATGTGTAAAATGTAAATATTTAATTATTTTTCCTGGGATTTCATTTTTAAGAAGTTCACCACTATACATGTACATGCGAAACTAGAATTTTTAAGGGGATCATTAAATGTGAATGAACGCATTAAATTGTTCGAAATAAACTACTTGAGAAATTGAATAAGTTTATTTATATTGTAGGATGAGTTAAGATATTGTTTGTTCAGATAAATATTAACAATTAGAAACTGGTAATTTATCTAAATAGCGTAATACAAAGCAAGCATACAATAGAATATAACATTATATACAATAAATCTACCAGGCTGGGGATCAATTAATATCGATTTCAAGAATAAGATGTTTTACAATCATTATTGTAGAATTTGTTTCCTAACCATGCTTTACCCGAGACATGCTTGTGCTTAGGGAAAATTCTAATGTGCTTGTAAAAACTTGCAATTTTTCAATGTTCTTTTAGGTAGTGAATTCCAAGTGTGTATTAATGAATGATTGATTCAAAACTTTTTTTTTTAAATGCAGGTAAAATGTTTTGATCTGGAATTCTGCTTATGAATAAAACTAGGTATTGAAATAGTATTATAGGTTGGTAATATCTTGATGAGTTTAAAAAATATTAACATTGTTGAAAAATGGGGTAATTTTGGGCACTCATCGAAATCGTGCAATAATGATAAATTATCATGCATGTTCGATTCAGTAAGTCATAGTTATAAAGAATTTCCGTAAAAAATGAAAGGAATAAACAATGTATAAGTTATGTTTATTCAAATAAATTTAAAATCGAGTCTTCTAGTCATAATGCATTTTGCAAAAAATAGGCAATTTACATAGAACAACTAATAGTTACAATAAAAAAACTCAATATGATTAAAGAAAATTTTTTTATATTCATTGAGTTTAATGAATAAATAGATACATGAAATTCACCTCAAATTTATAAATATTAATTTCAAAAGTTTAACAAATAGAGTAACCAAGTATGAAGAATTGATTCTTAGTATGGATGGAAACAAAGTTTGCGAAATAATAGGAACCTCGTTAAAAGATAGACAATGACAGCATTTTTAAGAAAATAGGAAAAATTGGCTAAGATTTTCTCCAAGAATAGAGATCTTAGAATTTCTACTAAAATTGAAAGTGGTGGAATATTATTGATGGTACCTAGCATTTTCATACACAAATACGTCAAGATCTAAATTTTTGAAAGCTTGTTTTTAGAAATTATAATAGCAAATGTAAAGCATTTAATTCATTTAAGTTATTGCAATAATCGAAGAAGCTTTAGTGGGTTTTCTGCCATGTGATCCTATGAAGTATCACGAGCCATGTTTGAAAAATGCCAGTAATTCTTATAGGCAATTACAACCATAATTATCTAAATAAACATGATAACGGAAAAATTCATGTTAGACATTTTTGGTTTAGAAGTACTCAACAAAAAAGAAATTGAGGTATTACACTAATTCTAAAAAAATTAGCAGACTAGAATTCGTTTTTGATTTACTAAATCTCAATTGGCATAACTTTTATGACACAATGTCCATAAATGAAAGTGTTTACATCATCTCTTTAGATCTTGCAAAAGCATTCAATTCAATAATTATGGAATATTGATTAAAAAATTGAGATACTTATAATTTTGATTCTTGTTCATCACTAATTTCTGATTGCTTAAATAATAGATGTCAATTTGTAAAATTTAAAAATAAATCATGAATTTTTAAAAGAATTGAACGAGCTGTTCAATAAGGTTTTGTTCTGGGACCACTGTTATTCAGTATCTATATAAATATTTCAAATCATATCGAAATAATATCTAAGTTACGTGCAGATGATGCATTATCTATACAGAGTAACCTCACCTATTCGCGGTTTAGGAGCATAGCCATAAAAAATGTGTTGCACGCATAAAAATGACTTTACGGGAACAGTAATACAATATGGGTCCCTATGCTATGCGAGGTTACTGTCCTCCTGTACTTACATTCTTATTGACTAAAATATTGTTTAAATTCAAAATTAAAATGTTTACATTAGCATTAGTGGAATACATAACACATGCAATATTACTACATTATTACTATGTTAATGAGTAAGAGTGTTTGGGAAGCATTTAGTATCTATATATAATCTCATACATAGACGTTTTAAAGTTGCATCCAATATTCGCAGTAGCCCCCCGCGAATAGCTGGGGAATACTGTACTACAAACTTCAATTAGAAATTTTCTTTATTTCAAAATGAAACACATCAAACTGACTAAATTTACAAACTATCATAAAATTCACTTCACTTGCAGAGTTATTTGCGGCATTTCACGGACGTGATAGCTCTGGTGTGGTCTTCCTTTCGTGTCGGTGTTTTTGGTAAGGGTTGGAGACTTAGGAAGTACATAATGCGAATAGGAAGCGGAGATAATTTCAAGATTGATGATTTCGTAACGTGTGAACCCGAGAATCATTGAATATGGTAGACAGTGGAGGTTACAGCGAGAATGCTAGTATTTCTTTAAGAATCTGTTTGGAAAAATAAACGTAAATCTCCTATCAATATCTCTTTCAGGGGCTGGTAAACGTTCCCGGAGACTTGTAGAGGCATAGTCACTGCTTCCAGGTACTAGATCTGATAGTAAATGGTCCTCATAGTACATTCTCTTCAACAGCTTTTCATCTTACTTCCTCACAATGAACGTCAATCCGATTTATATCTCATACGTGATTTACATTATTAATAATGTAATATATCTTTACGCAGATGAATAAATTGAGTAAGGAATGAACAAAGAAAAACCTATATATTGATAACCCAGAAATAATGAAGCAAACTAGAATAAAATATTTGGGAATGTTATAAAAGAAGAATGGGCAAATTCATTAATTAAACAAATGGCTGCTAATATCAAATTAATGTTAAAAATATAGGATTTATTGCCAAGAAAATGGATCACACTGTTCCTTAAATCTCTGGTTGTTTCAAAATATACATATTCTTATTACTATAACATATTTGACAGTCTTAGACGCGGTACATATCAATTTAAACATTTAGAATTAAAATTATGAAAAACCCATTTTTCAATACTGCAGTAAAATTGTGGATTAACTTGGATAAAGTTACTATATTAGAAAAGACATTTCTATTGCTTAAAAAGAAAGTGATTGACCATTTCAAAACTGTTTCAACAAGGAATTATCCTACCAATCAAAGAATTGCTTCGTTTATTACAAATACCTGATTACATCCTCTTCTATTAAAAATTAATGACAATAAATTAAATTAGAGAGCAAACAAATTTTGAAACTTACATGACTTACTATAGTAACCAAAAATTATCATTATCTCTGCAACAAAGAAAGAGAAAGCACTAACTTTAGTAAATAGAATAATTAACTGTCTTGGAAATTAACTGCTTAGTTCTGGGAGAATTTTTCTTTTAAACATTTAGGGCTCATCTTAATTGGATACAAGTTTTTTATGAATAACATCTTTTAGAACAGTAAATTATATATTCAATTACACAATTACTAGAATGTAGACTTATTCTTAGCCTTCTTAGCAATGTATAGGTTTGTAAATAGTATGATTTTGTTTTATTTTTTTTAATGACGCTATTTTGAGAATCCATCAGTTTGTATTAATTGCTTTACCTTCTCTTAATAAAGATTGTCTTATCTTATGCAAAATACAACATTCCGCAGCGAACAGAGTATGCAATGATAAAGCTACGACACAGAATGCCGTCAGTAAGGAAAACGACCAGCTCTAAAGAACTCTCCCTCTTCCCCAGCCGATTCCTGAAGTCGTGAACTCTCCTTTATTCATAATCTTAATGTTATGATGATTATCATAATAATAAAAGTTTACTTACTTACTTACTTACATTCATTGATGAGCGACTTGTGCCTGTTGAAATACGTTGATAATTTGTTACAATTATGTGCTACAGAATCACTTGTTAAATGCATTGATTTATTATCGTTGAATATGCAAGTATCATCGGCATATTGAAATGAATAACAATCCGTCTCCTGATGGATGCCCATCAGAAATCTGTTTCAAATAGTTAATAAAATTTTTTTATCGCTAGAAAATCGCATGTAGGATAATTTCTTATTAGTATGATCAATAGAATCGAAAGCTTTAAAAATATTTAATCAGACAATAGCTACTAATTTATTTGCATACAGTGATCATCTCTACTTTTCTGCAGTATATAATAGGTCATCAGTAGTTGAAAAATGTTTACGAAATCCGGACTAAGAATTTGACAGTGTTTTACTTATTTAGGTGTTCCATTATTTAATTGAAATTGGTCGATAGTATTCGGCATAAAACGGATCGTATTTCTGAAATATACGAATATCATAAGCACGTTTTAGATAATCCGGAAATTAAATACTTTTTATGTATTCGTTTAATATATAAGTTAAAGGACTGGAGTGCTACTCATATGTTCTTGATTATGGAAGTTTACTTTGTATTGTGGTGGTTGAATGAATATCTAGTAAGGATATAGTAATCCTAGAACTGAGAATTGGGTCTGATACATACATAATTGCCAATTGCAAGAAAATGTTTGTGCCCTGTTAATTTTATTATGAACGTAAAATGTTTATTAAATTTTTTCGTTATTTAACTGAATAAATTAATTCATGTTCAAACTAAATTTACCAAAGACTTTGTAAAAAAATTAAATTGATGAACATTTTGTGAATTTGATAATGGCAGTGGCATGCCGAAACATGTTAACTAAATTATGCGTGTTTTTTAAATTTATACATAAGTTCAAGAATTTTGAATACATGTTCATATTTCATAAAATATCCACAAACTATTAATAATTCAAAATGTTCAATGTATAGATAAGATAAGAGATTCTATATTCAGATAAATGTTTACAATTCAATAACTGATAATTTATCTGAATAGCGTCATAAATTACAAAAAAGTAACCAATCTACAAATCAACATACATTACAAAAAGTAACAATTCTTACAGGCTATGGATGAATTACTTTATATTGCTATTTTAATGACGAGTTATCGTATAGTCATTGCTGTAACATTAAAATCCTAACCATGATGTACCTGAAATATATTTTTGCTTAAGGAAGATTTTTAAACGCTTTTTAAAAGGTTTCAATTTTTCAATGCTTTTAATTTCT
>CABFPE010000063.1:1116991-1132256 GCA_900660155.1 Hofstenia miamia | reverse complement strand
TGTAAGTGCACATGCCATATTGCTCCATTTCATATTCTTCGTGCAATATTTTCTCATCACTGCTTCTGTGTGCAGCGAATATAAAATGCAATTATCAAAAGAACAGTTTCGAGCTTATGTGTACATTGAGGCTACACGAGGCTTAAGACCATCTGCCATCTATGACAATTTGCAAGCTGCAGCATCATCGTCATCAGCATTTCCTCAGCCACCATCACAATCAACTGTATATCTATGGTGTAAACAGTTCTCTTCGGAATCCAAAACCACCCTGTGTGACGAACCCAGAAGTGGCCGCCCATCTTCATCCTGCACCAATAGCAACATCATGGCAATACGAGAGTCCATTCAAAAAGAGCCCAGGCAGTCGCTTCGAATGCTAGCTGAGGAGTTCGGCATAGGAAAAGATTCAGTTCGCAAAATTTTGACTGAAGAGTTGGGGTTGCGAAAGGTCTGTTCAGTATGGGTGCCGCACACTCTGTCGCAGCGGCAGTCGTTAGGCAGTCAGCCTACAGTCCAGACTTAAATCTCTGTGACCGCTACATATTCCGAGAATTGAAGAGGCACGTCAGAAAGATTACTTTTCGATCCTCCGATGAAATCGTAAATGAAACGCTGCAGTGGTTTAGACAGATAGAAGAAAACTGTTTCTCACGTGAGATGCAACATTTAGTTGAACATTGCAAAAGGGTGATAAATGCAGGTGGTGATTACATTGTGTAAATATAATGTCTTTTTTTGGAATCTCGTTTCAATTTTAAAATGAGGTATAAATTCTTAAAACTTTTCAGACACACCATATATGTGTTCATTAATTAAAAAAAATATCTATTTGATAATTGACTTGAAATTGGGATAATAAACGTTCTAGTATATATAAACTGATTCATTTGAGTTGTTTTCGGGAATAAAGTGAACACGCATGGCCATGTAGAACTGGATTACATGTTTTATCAATCCCGGGATTAGACAACAGGTTCGGAATGGACATTCATAGTGCATACCAATGGAAGTGGTTAATCCATATACCTTTCCCATTTCGAATATTTCTTTTTTCCTTAGTAGATTATTACCTGGGAAGCACTCGGGTATAGCATTTATTCATTCAATTATTGAATTTTGTTATAAACAGTCTTGTTCTTACCTCATCTCAACGTTTTTTTAAATGTCTTATTCAAGCAACACACAAGAATTTCAGTGGAACTCACAGTTTTCTGAAATTATAGAAGCAAATATCTATAAAGATGAGCTCGATTTTCCTTTGACATGGAGATGTATTATCCTATACTCGCGATTATTTATTATTATTATTATTATTAATATTTTTATACAGTTTGCTTAAATTTATATTTTTAGTTTTGACATACCATCTGAACAAATGAATTCACCTACGATGGAATTTGAGGAATGGTCTGAAAACTTTGAAGCTCATGTTGATCAAATCATGGCGAAATATGATAACCAGTTTGGAGGTGGTGATAAACCAAGCACCTCTACATCTACACTCAACAACGATATTCCATGAGTTTGTCCTATTATTCAAAATTTATGTTTATTAAATGTCGATTAGCAATGAGTGTATACTTTACACATAATATACACTTTCTCTCAAACAAGTATTTAGATAGTAGAACTTTGTGAGTTATGATGTAATTATCTTTTTCATTTAAATGTATACCCCACTTAATTACAAATGCTCATAAAAGTAGCAAGTTTAATTTAAAAGTGTATTTTTCTAATGAATTAGAATTTTATTTATGAAAGAGTTATTACTTTCATGTGTTGTTTATAGTTTGTGATTAATTACAACATGTGCATTGCTATTAATTTTATTTTGTAATGTGTTTTCATCTCTACATGTTTTTAATTAAAATGGAGATTATTATTGTTTAAGTGTAGAGAACTATTATTTTACACAGAGTGTGTTTATATCTTTNGGAACTATGACTGGGGAGAGTTACATTGATATTTTGCATCACAAAATGCTGCCACTTTTGGATGACACCCATTTACTTCAGCAAGACAACACACCTTGTCATAAATCCCAGGCTGTTATGCGATATTTTGAAGATGAGAGTGTAGCCATTATACCAGACTGGCCAGCCAACTCGCCGGACTTGAATATAATAGAAAATTTATGGCACTTCTTGAAAGAAAAGACAAACGACCAAGAATTTTATAACACAGACGAGTTATGGACTTTTATTGAACGAGAATTTTACTGAATTCCTGACGAATATATCAAATCTTTATTTGATTCAATTCCAAAACGAATAGAAGAAGTCATCAAAGCCAACAGATGTCCCATAAAGCACTGATGAACTCTTATAATTCGCCTGATAAAAAAATAAATTTTGTTCAATAAAAGGTTTTTTCCTTAAACTTGTTTTAAATTTAAGGGATTTGTGATCAATATGATTGGGTGTATATTGGTGCTTTGTAATGCTCACCACATATATTGTTGTTATGTAACCAAATGGTGTTATGTACATAGGAAAAAATTTTTTATTTTTTCATTTTTATTTTTAGTGATTTTTACTTATATTTGATAATACTTAGTCTCTATTGATTTATTGTTATCAATTTCGTTTGACCTTTATGTTTGCAAAGTGAAAAACCTTTACACTAATTCAATTATCTCTTTTAAAAAAATTTCTAAAAACAGATATTTTTTGTGCTTATTTTGAATATCAACTGTTATTCAAGCCAAAGTTCCACACAGGACTAAAAATATTTTTTAGCTGTATATTAAGTCTTAGTATTGGTATTGTAAAAATTGTCATGTAAAAACTGCTAATGTTGAAAGTAAATGTTACAAAGCATAACTTACTCAAAGAGGTATTTCATTCAAATTTATATTTGCTTGAACAGCTTAAAATCGCAAAATGTAGTAAATTAATGTTCAGGACTTGAAGATGAAGTCAAACTAAAACACTAAAATTGTTTTACATTGTTTCAAAATTGTTTGTGCATGTTACAATAGATCGTCTCTGGTAGGTTCCTAAGAAGAGCAAATTATGTGACATAACAGTGGAAAACTATCCATGTAGAACATTAAAGAAACGAAAACTCCAGGTTACATTGCATAAACAGTAAATTTGAACCTGATTCCTGGACCAGGGATAAATCCTTATAGCATAAAGCTTGAATGACTGCTGAGGTAATCAAATAACATTGACATCTTAAATCAATATGGATTTAAAAATTTAATAAATTGACAGATTTATTGCCATTCATTTAGTAACAAACTATTGTGTGAAAATTTAGTTAGTCAAATATCAACTTTACCAAGATATTTACAAGGTACATTGAAATCTATAGTTGGAATATGTAACAAAATTCTTAAATATACCATACTTTGTGAAAATCATATATTTTCAAATGATAAGCAAATATTTATGAGGATGTACTTGTTTGAAGAGACATGTAAATAAAACATCAGTCAACTTTTCATCTGTCAATCAAATTATTTTAGCACTGCTTATCAAAGAAATTTATTCATTCAATTATTGAATTTTGCTATAAACAGTCTTGTTCTTACCCCATTTCAATGTTTTTTAAAAATGTCTTGTTCAAGCAACCCACAAGAATTTCTTTCTCAGTGGAACTTGCAGTTTTCTGAAATTATAGAAGCAAATCTCTATAAAGATGAGCTCAATGTTTCCTTTGACATGGAGATGTAAGTGTTATCCTATACTCGCGATTATTTATTATTATTAATATTTTTATACATTTGCTTAAAATTATATTTTTAGCTTTGACATACCATTTGAACAAATGAATTCACCTACAATGGAATTTGAGGAATGGTCCGAAAACTTTGAAGCTCATGTTGATCAAATCATGGCAAAATATGATGATAACCAGTTTGGAGGTGGTGATAAACCAAGCACCTCTACATCTACACTCAACAACAATATTCTGTGAGTTTGTCCTATTATTCAAAATTTATGTTTATTAAATGTTGATTAGCAATGGGTGTATACTTTACACATAATATACACTTTCTCTCAAACAAGTAACTAGATAGTAGAACTTTGCAAGTTATGATGTAATTATCTTTTTCATTTAAGTATATACCCCACTTAATTACAAACATTCATAAAAGTAGCAAGTTTAATTTAAAAGTGTATTTTTCTAATGAATTAGAATTTTATTTATGAAAGAGTTATTACTTTCATGTGTTGTGTATAGTTTGTGATTAATTACAACGTGTGCATTGCTATTAATTTTATTTTACAATGTGTTTTCATCTCTGCATGTTTTTAATTAAAATGGAGATTATTATTGTTTAAGCATAGAGAATTATTTTACACAGTGTGTGTTTATATCTTTCACGCACATTTATTTAATGCTAGATATTTTTTATTCAATTGTTTATATTCTCCAAAAATGTGTATTAAACACCATCGTTTTTTACTTGATTGTTATTGTTATTGCTAATCTATTTTATATGAATCAACATGTGTTAATCTCTTATTTGAAATTTAGTAATTGACATTTTTAATGTTTTATAAAGAAAATTTGTGTGCTTATTTTGAAACTCTTTTTGCGTTGAGTAAGCTGTTCACAATGTAAAATATTTTTTCCCAATGCGTACTGCTCTTTAAATGTAATAAGTGTCCCTTTCCATTCCCATTTCTAAAAATTTTTAAATTTAGTTCTACAAGCAGTGTTGGTCAGTCCCCCTTATTCCAATGTGCACACTGCGCATATACTAACCTCAAGCCCCATGCACTTCAGGCTTATATAATTAGGAAACATAAAAAATCACGGGTGTATCTATGCACTGAATGCAAATTATTTTTCCATAACAAGAAATTGTTTTCTGAGCACGTTACAGTTGTTCATGAATGATCAGCACCACCTTCCATTGATGAGATTAATTTGCATAAAACAAATACAGCATGTAAGGGAAGCTTTGCCTGTTTTGAGAGCCAGCCATTAAATGCAGTGGACATTTATTCACCATTTCATCTTGCCCACCAGTCAATTGCAAAAATTATTAAAGAGGACATGGCCAAGCATTACTCTGCCAAAGTATATTTAACTTCTGAGGTCGAATTATCACGAACAGATAAAGATGAAGAGAAGCAAGTCATTTTGCACCCTACAAGCAAGCCAGTGTCCGTGTTTCATACAGGACTTTGTGAGGCAACATATTCTCACATGATAAATGAACTGGCAAATTACATTAGCATTTATGCAAATAACAGATCAAACTGGGTGGTGAGAAATATAAACAATGTAGGGCTACGCATCATCAAGTATAGACCAACCCGCACTGGAACATTTATCCCGCTACCAGATTATCTAAAGAAGAATCATTTCCTTGTAAATCCGAAAAGTGACGATCAAATGAGTGCTTTTTGTATGCAATTTTGACATGTCTACACCCAGAAGTTAAACATCAAGAGCAAATCATTTGTTTAAATAAATTTAAGGGTGCTTTAAATGTTAGTGGTCTATCTTTCCCGCTCTCTGTAAATGACATCTGCATTTTTGAGGACCTCAATGAAATAAAGGTCAATGTTTACACTCTAAATGTTAGTGATCAGAGTTTGGTTCCTGCATATGTATCAGAGAAGGACTATGAGAAAAATGCAAACTTGATGTTAATTGAAGGAGATGGAAATAGTCATTATGTGGCCATAATGAATTTGAATGCCTGCCTAAATTTTTTCAAAAACACTCATAAGGGTATGCAATGTCCAAAATGTTTGTCCAGTTTTAAGACGGAAGAAAATTTGGCAAAGCATCAGAAAAAATGTAGTGGATCTGCTGAACCGGAAATTACATTTCCCAGTTAGTCAGAAAAAATTGAGTTTAAAAATTATGGGGTGAAAAACTATGTACCATTAATGGCCACATTAAGGTTTATGATCCTCTACCTAATCCTTCAAACAGTTATACAATGCAAGAAGTAAAGCAGAAACCCTCAGGCATATGCATTGCAACAATGATGGAGAAGGAGCTGCTTTCTTCCAAAGTCTTTTCTGGCAAGGAGTGTCTGTCAGAGGCGTGGGAATGCTTTAGACAAATTGCGCATGAGTCATTTGAGGCTAAGCAGAAGAATCACACACTTCAAATTACACATGGTGAACAAACAAGAATGCTGGCAAATGCAACATCCTGTGTATTTTGTGAAAAACCATTTGAGGCAACTTTGAAAAAAGTAATAGACCATTGTCACTATAGTGGTAAAATTAGAGGCATTGCCCATAGTGACTAATATTTTGCATAGATCACCCAATTTCACCCCCATATTTGCACAATGCTTCCCATTATGACTTCCATATTTCATTGAAAACTTTAAAATTGAAGGAAGGCGAAAAATTAAGTTGTATTCCCTCCACTAGTGAAAACATGTTGTCACTTAGTTTATCAATTCCCATCTCAACTTTTGTTGATAAAAATAATGTAATGAAAAATATTTATGAAGAATTACAATTTCCAGACTCTTATCGCTTTATACCAGATAGTCTCTCCAACCTAACAAAGACATTGGCAGTGATAATTATAAATTTTTATGCGCAGGCATGAATGATGAAAAAGCAGAGGCATTCAGCAGAGGAAAAGGTGTGCTATGTTATGATTATTTAGATAGTTTCAAGAAATTTAACAATACACAGCTTCCAGACTTGGTCCACTGGAAGAACCGATTGACTGGGGAAACATCTCTAACACAGGAAGAACTGGACTTTGAGCAGGAACATACCTGGGTAAAAGGAGGCTGTCAGACACTCAAAGACTACCATAATAATTATTTGGAGGCAGACACCCTCTTACTTGGCAATGTAATTAGAGAATTTAGATTGGAGAGCATGGAAACATACAAGCTAGACCCTGTGCACTTCTTCACAATTTCAAATTATAGCTGGAACACAATGCTGAAATACACACAGACGTCATTGGACCCCATTGCCAATCTGGATCAGCTGGAATTTATTGAAAATGGAATTCAAGGAGGCATGTCCAGCATTTATTCAAGTCGCTATTTTAAAGCAAATAACCCAATGGTGGAGGGTTATGATAGTGGGAAAAACTCCACATATTCTCTCTTTTTAGACATGAATAGCCTATATGGAGCTTCTATGTGTGAGTTTTTACCGACTGGAGGCCTACACTGGACAGATGAGAGTCTGGAAAATATACTTGCTACACTGTCAGAGGCAGACAGATGCTATCTGGTTATGGTCAACATTCATTATCCATTACATCTGCATGGAGAACACTCCAATTATCTGTTAGCTCCACATAAAATGTGTGTGGGTGATGAATTGCTCAAACCACGTTTGGTATGTTAAAATAATTGTTTTATTTATTATTTACTGTGTCTTTAGGTTCCATGATTCAAATAATTAAAAATGAAAATGAACATTGTGAAAAATTGATTATACACAGTGGGGTATATATGTAATAATAATAATAATAATCAATGACTTTATTTAGCCACTGAAGGCATACACAACAAGAAAATAAAAACAAGTCAAGTTTTACGGCAGCGAGGACAGTCACAGGAGATGAAATAGGAGCAAATGGAAGAATAGGCAAAGTCGGAGAAGGGCTCAGCAAAGAGGAAAGCCATCAAAGATATCTATATATGTCTTTTGTTTAAAATTTTACATTACTGATTTAGATCATTCACTTCATTTGGTAAATAGAGTTTTGTATAAAACTTTCGCACATATTTCAATAAAGAGAGTAGAATACAAATGAAAGAATAATCAAACTTTTCAATGCTCTTGATGAAATCCAGTCAAACCCAGGGGGTTGAAGATTGGTGCAAACCGAACTGAAGGTGGGAGAGTGGCGCGTTATCAAAGATGCTAACGTCATCGAAACCAAATTTGGTTGCTCAATAAAGTTGTATTTAGACAGAAACGAATATCTCTTCCTCCCCCGGAGGTACTTGTGCGTAATATGCAATGAAGATGTCCCTCTACTGGTTGGCAGTCAAATTACAAAATTCTCAAGTATAGATCACTGGTTAAGAATGTCATTTTCAGCATTTTAACTTATCATTTTGTTAATATATATATATAATTTTGTTAATATACATAAGTCACTACGAGTTTTTTGTTTAATAAGAAAGAGTAAAATATACTTTTTTAAAAAACTGTATAATTCAGGTATAGGTACAGGTATAGCAGGTAAACAATACATAAAATAAATTTGAAAATATATAAGCAAGATAACTATGAATTAAATGTCAAATGGGTCCACTTGGAGACCATTATGTTCGACACATAAGCGAAACCTCCTGAAAGGTCGATCATTTATTTTTCGGAGAACATCAGCTGTAATCTTGTTGGTAATCTCATTGCGGACTACTTGTTTTAGGGCCTCTATATTATTAACCTTTTGAGACATTATTCCAGGTCTTATAATGCCCCACAACGCATTATCACAAGAGGTCAAATCTGGTGACCGTGGAGGGAAGGCGACGGGGCCGAATTTTCCAACCCATCGATTTTAAGGTGTCGAATTTTAAGTGTGTAATCGATAGCTATTTTTTGAATGTCTGTTTGAACCAATAAGAAACAATTATACACTGTTAGCTGAGATTAAAACTTGTCAATACATTTCTATGCTTATAACAGAAAAAAACTCGTAGTGACTTATGGCGGACCCTATATATATATATATATATATCACAGACTATAACGCTGTTTTTTGTAAATACATTGTGATAACAGTTTGTATATATGTTTCATTGTAAATAAAAACGTCGTTTGTTTTGTTGCACATTAAATTGTTGATCATCATGTGTTTTTAATTGTGAATGTTATCTTGTTTTTAATAATGATTTGTATAATTTAGACACTATCTGGAAAATCATGATGTACCACTTTGCAGAACAATGCTGTGATAAAACTACAAAATTATTTGATAAGCATTTTTTACATTATAATAATATATATTGTTTTTCATTGTTACGTCAGATTGTTTTCCATTATTACTGTTTGTTGTGTATGTAAAGATTAAAACTGTTGTCACTATTTTAATTTCCGTTTTTATTGTACTAATTGAATGTTTTAGCATCATCAACTAACATTATTAGAAGAACGTCTATTTTGGAGTATTCTTGTGAATGTTTTCTCCACCATTCTCATCCAACAATGAAGTCATGACGAATATTATCATTCAACTAGATGAAATTCGCTATATGAACTTTATCATTTATTAGTGCTTTTCATATTTTCTTTGTAAATAAATTTATATATTATAAATGTTCGTTTTCTCTGTATGGCGAGAGTATGGGTATGTGTAAGCATGTATTTATATTTTAAAAATTATTTTTTTTGGAAATATTTTTTATTCGACTTTTTAAACAAGTATGTAAATTATTTTTACTTGGAAATATTTTTTGATTCCACTTTTTAAACAAATATGTAATGTGTGAAAGTAAAAGTAAAAAAAATGTAAGGTAATGTGTGAAAGTAAAACTAAAAAAATTTAAGTTAATGTGGAAAAGTAAAACTAAAAAATGTAAGCTAATGTGTGAAAGTAAAAAAATGTAAACTAAACTAATGTGTGATGTAAATAAAAAACTGTAAACTAAAAAATGCAAACTAAATTAGACCACATAAATAACACAAAAACTAGTAAAAGTACATGACTCCCATGACGACAGTACAACACCACCGGCAATATCCATGGCGTCTCAAGTCAAATGCCACCCCTCTCGACCAATCAGAATCCGAGTTAGTGTCCTCTCATGGTACCCTGTATTACTACTAATGGGTCACTAAAAAGAAGGGAATTTTTTCGTAGTCTTCAAAAGGATTCCAACATCACTGTCTTGAACTTGCCATCAATGTGCGATCACAAACAAACTTTCGCGAACGTCTGGTCAATGCAGTTAACAGCCGCTATGATATATTACTTATATATTTAAGGAAGATCTCTCAGTCAAATTCTTGGTCTGGCAATGAAAGTTCTGATGCTGAGGGCTTTTTTTCTGTGCTTACTGCGGTAAGCAATTTAGTCTGTCTAAATGTTTTCAATGATCTTTTCCATCAATTAGCTCCTCTGTCCAATATATTTCAAAGTTCTTCAACTGATTTAGCATCAGCGGTAGCTCTATCCCAGGAACAGGTCAAATTACTGAAAGAGAAACGTTCTGATGACTATTTAAATGCAAACATCTGGAAGCAGGTTTGCATTAATGCAGAAAATAATGATATTTCATTAATTCCAGTTAAACGAATGTGTAGAGAGCAAACTACCTTGAAAGAATATGTTGTTAACATATCGCTTGCACAGCATTTTCAAACGTTTTCTACTGTAGATGATCAATGTAGAGATTTAAAGCGTAGCATTTTTTTTTCCAATTATGGATTCTGGTATAAGTGAAATGGAGAGAAGACTTAAAGAGACACCTATTTTGTTTGCAATTGCTTGTCCTCCAAAAAGCGATAATTTTTTTGAGTATGATCAATTGAGGCCAGTTTTAGATGTATACAAACTTCCTACTGCTTCAATAAAATCTGAAATTGCGGTATATTCAAATATTTTCCAAAGCATGGAAAATCAGTCAGAAAGCATATCTGAAGTTTTACTTTCACTTCGACCACTCTCTGGTTTTCCAACTTTATCCAGCCTGCTCCAATAAATTCTTACTATTCCAGTGGCAAACACTTCACTAGAGCGTGCATTTTCTTCTCTTCGCCGTGTCCGCAATTATCTACGAAATTCAATGAAAGAAGACAGGTTGAGTGGGCTTTGCTTATTATCTATCGAAAAAAGTTTGGCACGCAATGTCAATATAGACAAGGTTGTAGACCTCTTCGCAGAAACGTTATCACTTCGTGTTGGACGAGAAGGAGGAAGACGTTTACAATTTCTATAGATATTGTTTTTGTTTATTTATAATTGATATTTTTTAAGATAATTTGTTTATATATTCATTTAGAACATATACTATTAGAATTCCAGTTATATGTTCAATATTATATGGTCAATATCAGCTATTTTGTAACTAAATGAAGTATCTAAATATAGATATTTCATTTCATTTATAACCGAGAGTGAAAAAATTCGTATCTGTTCCTGCTAATATAACTTTAGAAAAATTATATCAAATACTAATATTTATGACAAAGTGAAAAATTTTTCACATGATTAAGAATATGAATTTATGGACTACTGTGGGGCCATAGCCCCTCCAGTTTGCAAATTCTAGCCACGGGCCTGGGCCTAACTAATGCGTGCTATTGTTAAATAATTAGCTTGTTTTGCGAATGTTTGAAGGAAAATATCCAAATTATTTTGATTTTATTTTGTCTGATGGCGTAGTTGACGGCGCTGACATACTGGCAAACATTAGTTATACATTTTGTTTGCGAAATATTGGTCATACAAATTGGATAGTGTATGACCTCCTTAAGGGAAGTAAAGGATTCGGGCAAAATGTTATGCCTTTCTAGTTTAACAAAGGAAGATATTAACATTTGTAATGAGAATTGTTGGAAATCTAATGCTACACTTACTGATTTTAATAAGCCTCTCATGAAACTTGAAGAAGACTCAACAGAATTCTACGAATGTTTACGTTCTCAAGATAACAATGGAGTTACACCGACTACCAATCAAAGCTAGTTGACTAGGACGAATCTCTATTATATTGTGAATAATTGACTATTTTATCACGTGGCGGTTTAACCAGGACAAGTCAAATTTTACATGACTGTTTGTCAAGCATTGGGCATCCTAGATATAGTTTCACCTAAAATACTATCATTTTGATAAACAGATGCAGTGTGTCGAGTGGCACAACTAGTGTTGGACTATTTTTGAAAAAATGTTTTTTATGAAACAATCATTTCGAAAGCGGCAATTGCTTAAGGGGGAGTACACTAAATAGCTTGAAAAAAATCGCATTTTGAATTTGTTGCTAAATAAGTTATTTTTATAAGTAAACTATAATCCTAAGAAAAAAATTTCAAAAATTTCAAGTTTAAGTTAAATTTACTGCTGTATGTCAATAAGTATTGACAATAGTTGCAAGGTTCTTTTAAAAATAATTACCAAAGTAGCTATAAAATTACAAATAGTTGTAATTTGCCCTTTATATGACTCTCTTTGATGTTTTGTAAAATAAATATTTAAATCATTAGAATTAGTTATAATATCAATCAATATTGACAAGAATAATGCTGTATTCGCAATGCTTAACAAAATCATTAAATTATTTAAGAATTGCTACATTTTGATGTATGCTATAGTTTATTTGTTAGATTTTGACAAAAATTAGTGAAATTCAACAAAATTGCTAATAATTGTCAAGTTTTATTGTCAATAATTATTAAATATTATTAACAATTTCTATATATTTGTAATTTTGTATACATTGTGATACTTGGATCAACACTATATCCTACTAAACTTGTTTTCAAAAATTGCAAAAATTGAACTACATTTCTCTTATGTCAATAAATATTGACAATAATATAATTAGAGTAGTTACTGTGCATCTAATGCTATTGAAAGGATGATTCTAGCAATTCGCAAAAGCAAAATGCCTTTTGGCGCCAAATTCTTAGCTAAAAAAATTACTTTGAGTCGCAGCGAATATTAATCCATCTTTGCATCAATAATCAACACACAGCATTTATTGCGCATTTAGTTTGGAGAGAGAACACTGCATAGTCTTATGTGCGTGTGTAGAAAAGTTGGGAGGGGTAAAATTTAGACTATTTTAGCGGCTGAAACAGTTATTAGCAGTAAACCAGACAAGCTCACACTGTGTCATGTGCACAACACGCAGACTTGGTTGAACGTGTTTATGGACCTGCTATTGAAAAGGAGGCTCATAGATGCTAGACGAAAGCTGTGGAACATGAGCATTAGCTTGCTAATGCTTACAGCCAACAAGAAACAATTTCTCAGTAAGCCTTAATAATGGCTGCATACGGTTAGGTGAGACATGTAGAAAATTTAATGTAAGTTCGTGCACACAAAGTGTCTTTTCTATTGCAATTTGAAATGAGCTGAGAATTTTCTAGTCTGCATTTCCAAAAAACTTATCGTTAGTTTTAAATTTTATTTTCAAGTACTTGTGTAATAATTACATATGCTTTTTTGCTCTTATATTTTAGTATGGATTATGTTTTCAATGTTTATTTTTTCAAAACTAAAAAAATTGAACGTGTGTCTATGAAAGACGTGAACTTTGATTCTCTTGAAGGTGTTAGCGTTATGTCGAAACATGATGTAAGTTACAAGGGAAAAATAATTAGTTCAGATAAGCAAAATGCAATTGTGACATGGACAAACAAAGAAAGTCACACTGTTTTTTTCAAGGACATTTTATTGTCAGTAGATGACTTGATTGGAAGAAATTTAACCTGGAACAAAACTTGGAGGGGTACTGTTGTGGAGCCTACGCATGAAGCAGTAACAGAAATAACACAAGAATCCCCAAGTGAACATGAAAATAAATTCTTTAATCATGTTGCTGAAATGTTAGGATCATTTACTGATAACAGTTCTTATACTGTTATCCAGACAAGGATGCCCACAAGGAAACATCCAAATTCGTCGCCACCACGATCACAGCGAACCCGTATAGATGCTCCAAATTTACACTTCCCCGGGATTTCTTCAACAAGAGATTGTTTGGTGTGTAGTGATCGATCGCTAGGTAAGGAGTATAGAAACTTAACACAACATTGTTGTGAGACTTGCTACGATAAACCAGCATTGCATCCAAATTTTTGCTTCAAACAATATCACAAAAAAACTGGGTTCAAGAAGCCAATAAGAAAAAGTGACAGTAGACTTAGATAAAAATAATCCTTGTTTGTTTCTGTAGTTATGCATTTTTAACTTTCTAGATTAATTCAGTTATTCATTTGTGTTTCATTATAATGTTAATTAATAACTAGATAGTATGTGAACATCAATAGATAATTGTCATTATATTTTAGAGTATGCCTCGTAAAAATAATACTTTCGGAGGTACTCAGAAACAACATATTGCAGCTAATAAGGATTCATCATTATTCAATGAGATCTCAAGCCGTTCAACCATAATTGAATTGATTGAAGAGCTACATAATTATTGGGACTTGTAAACACTGCTGCTTTGAGAGAACATTTGAATCAAAGTGTACCCAGTCAAATTCTATTAAAGGTATGATAAGTGCAGATATCAACATCAGATCTGTTTACGCCTGGTTGGTAATTGGATGTGGTCATTCGGATGCGGAGGAATCATCGACTATGACATTGCTTCAAAATATTGCTCTAAGTGCACGAAATCCAAGGAGATACATGATTGCGATAAAATTATGATGGAAGCAGTGGTGGTATAGAAGTTGATATTGCAGTCAAACTATTCTCAAGATTATACTAAAAATATTCTCAAATATATGTAAATATTATTTTAGATGGTGATAGTTCTGTGATGAGAGCTATTGAGGAAGCAGATCCATATGGAAATTTTGATTTGAAAGTGAATAAACTTAAATGTGTAAACTATGTAGCAAAAGGGTTATATAATGGACTCCATAAAATTAGAAAAGCTCATGGTAGGCTGAGATGGATTGACCAATTCTAGATGTCGAAAATTTTCTGCATACTTTAGAAATGCAATCGTGTCCAACATTCAAACTGATTTAAAAGAAGAGGATGACGATTACATTATTAAAAAAATTCAAAATGAAATTTTGGCAACTCCATTACATTACACAGATCATTTAGATAAATCCATATCACATAAATATTGCAATAAGAAATGGTGCAAATATTTGCAAGGAATGAAAATAAATGCAAATATTTCATTAAGACAGATAGCCATAAATATCTCATGCCGCTCTATGAACGTCTTTCTTATGAGCCACTCCTTAGGAGGTGCTTGCCAGGTTTTGCACAAAACCGAAATGAATCCATTCACTTCAGGTTGTGGAATGTTTGTTCCAAAACGGGTTTTGTTGGACTAAACCTTGTTAGGTTTTATGCAGCATACCCCAGCTACTTACAATATCGGTGCTGAGGCAGATAGGTACATTCTAGAAGAATTCGCTGTTGATAAAGAGGATACATTTTGTGAACGCACTTTAGTAAAAAATCAAGCCCGCCTTAAAAAATCAATAACTCCAAAAAAAGTTCCACGAAAAAAGAAAAAATAGACCATAGCAAATATTCTGCTGGTGGCTTCTAGTTCGTCAATATTTATTGACACACACTTGACAGAACTTAGAGGAATGTTTTTGTTTTGAAATGAAATTTTATGTTTTATAAGACATATATATATATA
>CABFPE010000063.1:1101555-1116662 GCA_900660155.1 Hofstenia miamia | reverse complement strand
AAAAAATTTATCGATCCCTTAAATATTTTGCATGAAGGTAGTGACTACTAAAAGACTACGTCCTACAAAAATTCAGGAATTTAAGGGGGAAATTCAGCTTATATGTTCTGTGGAAAAAATACATAGAGGGATATATATATATATATATATATATATATACTGAAACATCTAAAAGCTGCAGCTAAGCAATGAGCTACAGCTTAAATTTACGAAACCGACCTTGATTTTATAAACTGTCTAAGATCAGCTAAGATATAGCTTCTTTATGAAATCGAGCCATCGTGCAAAAACGGTGTGCTCCGCGAACACACTCAATGTACGAGGTATGGCTAAAAAGAAACGGGACTCAAGTCACACAATGAATCATACGATTAATCATCGGCAATCAACACCTACAGGGTGGCATAGCATATCTTCTTTGTTTAACAGCTGTTTCGACACAATATCACAATTGATTACTTGTTGAGTTCAATTGCAGAAAGATGATTGAGCATAGAATTAACATTAAATTTTGTGTCAAACTTGGAAAAACGGCGACGGAGACTTTGAAGATGTTGCGTGATGTTTATGGAGATTCTTCCATGTTCAGAACAAGTGATTTTGAATGTCACAAGGGCAGAATGTGGAGGCTGATCCGAAGTCAGAGAGGTCTTGCATTTCCATAACGGATACCAACATCGAAAAGGTTCTGCAGTTGGTTCGCAGAGACCGTCGCTTAACAATTCGTGTCATTGCCAACAAACTTGAAATGGACAAAGAAACGGTCTGCACCATTTTGGTTTACATTTTGACAAGGTTCTTGACTGAGGAGTAGAAAGCTCAACGATTTAATGCATGCCTAGACATCCTTCAGCAAATGGAAGCAGACGAAAAAGTCTTGAAAAACTTCATCACAGGAGACGAGTCATGGGCCTTTCAATAGGATCCAGTAGCAAAACGACAGAGTGGTCAGTGGAAAGTATATCCTCATCCAGACCAAAAAAAGCCCGCAAGCAATGTTCACATTAAAAGTAATGCTGATCACCTTCTTTGACCATCAGGGAATGGTGCATCATGAAGTTGTTCCTCAGGGGCAAACAGTTAACCAACACTTTTACAAGGAAGTTCTGATTCGTCTTGTCAACAAAATTCGTCAAAAAACGAAAAGCTTCCTGGGCAGGAAAAACTTGGATCTTTCACCACGACCATGCTCCTGGCCACAGAGAACTCAATGTGAAACAGTTTTTGGTGTCGAAAGAAATCACCACGTTACATCATCCACCTTATTCGCCCCTTGCAATTTCTTTCTTTTTCCAAAACTGAAAAGGATTCTCAAAGGAACACACTTCCAAGAAATCGAGAATATCAAGACTAGGGTGACGAGACACCTCAAAACCATCACAAACGAACAATTTTCGCAGTGCTTTAAAGTGGAATAAAAAAGAATGGAAAAGTGCATCAAAACTAATGGGCAATATTTCGAAGGGGACAAGTAGAGATGACTTGTATGTGTTAGACAATGTGGGCATTGTACGACATGCATCTAAATAAACTTCTAAATTCAATATTCCCGTTTCTTTTTAGCCACACCTCGTGTACATAAATTAAAACACGTAATTAGATTGCAGGGATTAAATACTTTATCACCAACATTTGGATTATGCAGGATCCACTATATAGAGGCATGGGTGTATACCCTTTCTGAAATGATAATCATACAATCAGTCATGGCCAATATACTAGATTCGATTCATTTTAAAAATTCTGATTATTGAGATGAAATACTGTTCAACGCACAAATGGTATTTTCCTGCCATTTATGACTAATTAACATTGTGAAATTCACAAAACATCTAAATGCATTTATCCTAATATAAAATCTAGTATTAACTCAATTGTTTTCTCAATGATTTGCTTTTTTCACTTTAAACCCTCGCTTATCATCGCTTGTGCTTTATCTTTGCACTGCTAATGCAGCTTATGCTTGCACTTGTCAATATACTGATTCAAATACGAGTTTTTACAATTCCGAGAATTGAAAAACCTGTTTTTTAAGTACCTACACCATTTTGTGTTTTACAATATCTAGAAATCAGTGTAATTGTTCATGACAAGTAGTTGCAATCGAACGCGTGCTTTGGTAATATAAAATCTCAAAACACTGCTGAAAACTGTTACCCTGCATATAATACAAAACCAACTACGAAAGTTTTGCAGAGGAAACATTTTCCTTGCTCTTAGTCAAAACCTGATTAGTTATTTGAACATATTTTTAGCAGAAGGTGAATTACAAAACTCAATTATAAAATAAGCATTTTCATTCGTAGAAAAGTCCAAAAACCTTGCCTGTAGAATCAATAGACTTGGAAGCAATAGTTTTGATTTGAAAGTTTGTTAATCTGTGATGCCAGTATTTCTTGTTGTAATCACATACAAGGTGTATAACTATAATGGTCAGCATTCAAAAATATGTGGTATGTAGTGGGAGAAACAAAAAAGTGCCTAAGTTATTTATAGTGCAAAACTTCAAATAGATTCCAAGTATTCCAATTGAAACTGCAAATAATAGCATACAAAACACGAAAATAATTATTTCCAGAAAAAGGAAACTTACGAATAATAGAAACATCGCGTGATTCTCGTGCTGTAAGTTTGCGAGATTGTGGCTGAGAGGGCTAAATGCATTTTATTAGGTCAAACTAATCAGTAACATGCCAATATGCATGCAAGCGCCAATTGTAAACATTTAACAACTATCAAAACTCAAATTCTGCAGTAAATTTTATTTGTGAAAACCCAATGCTATTACATTAAATAAATTATTTGCAAACAAAAGAAGTTATTTGCGACTTCGTTTGGCGAATGGAGTTTAAAACTGAATAGAAACGTGAGTAAATAATTAAAAGCAATCGATCAAGCATCCGAGTACAATAAAATGTGATGTTAACGCAATAACGGGTTCTTGAGAGTACATTTGGCAGCATATTCAGTGTTGTATTGCCAGTTAGTGGCAGGGCTGTGTAATACGAAAAAATTGACATTAATTGCTAAATGGTTAGATAACAACAGGGCTCGTGATATTCAAGAATTTCACCTATATTCAATAAGCCCAAAAGGAAATTTAACATATTTATACCTGTCTTTTGAAAACACTCATTTTTATTTTTTACTTCCAATTGTAGGCTAAAACATTTCATGTGTGATTTCCACAGAAATGTACAACACCTCCTGTTTTTTGGTTCACCAGTACAAATAAACTTCTTTGTTACCAAATCGAAATCTTACCCTTCAAATGTCATAATTCCCGTCTCCAGTATTTTCCTTAGACATAAAAAATCACATCTACACTATATCACACTTCAACCAAAATCTTAAGATTTAATCGTCGAAAATGTTTAATTTTCTTTATCAAATAGACTATTTTTGGAATTTGCATAAGAGTTTAAATGATCATTAGATTAAAAGCAGTAAATGTTGTTGTCACTAAAAATAATTAAAAATATATTAGAAAGATGCTTCAAATATGTTATTCCTAGTGAAATATTTTTCTCAAATTAAAGTAAGCTGTGCATTTTGCCTAACGATTAATCAGGCAAGTGAAGTACAACTGATTTTTGAGGTCAAGATTTCGTGACCTACCATTTGGTTTGTAGTATCTAAGCACAACAATTGTTCATGAAACTCATTTGCTCTCAATGTACATAAAAGGATATATGAGTTATTGGTTCAGTGGGGTATATTTGTAGCAGACAGACAGACAGAAGTAATAATTATTCCATAAAAAAATTAGCAATGTGTTTTTAGAGAGAAATTTTTACCTTTACAGGTCCTACAAAGAACCAAATTACTTGTGTCATTGTTTTTAGAAGAAGCTTAATAAAAAAACAATTAGGCTGAAAATTTTTTATAAGAAAGACCAATTTGAGCCAAACTTGTAAAAAAAATAAGAATACTCCAGACTGGACAAAATTTTCCTGGTTTTCACAAAAATATGAAAGTGTCCTTCATAATTGACATATCTTAGGTTGCATATTATAATTAATTTCAGTACTTAAGCAAGCGCATATAGAATTAAAAATTATATTTCCTAAGAATAACAAATGTCTTATTCTTGGTAAAAACATCTGAAATTTTTATTTTGTTGATATTTCTGAATCTTAACGCCATATTCCAATTCTTCATTTACTTCTCCAGTCTGCGTATAGGAATCATTTTAATAAATGCATATGAAATCTGTACATTTTATGGAAAAATTCCACAATTTCGAAATCTGGACGATACTTGTTAACTTGCGTTTTATTTGTGGATATGCACTTTGAAACAAGTTCCAAAACTAAAATCACATAGACATTATTTATATGCTACAGCTAATTTGTGAAACCTCATAGGAATGCCTTAACGTCAGTGACAAATAACGCATTATGCAAAAATATAATACAAATTGAAAGCAAAATAAACTTACAACTTCGGGCAGCAAATTAATGGAATTGGGCAAAGCTCGCTTTGGGGGAAGTTGCTAAACAAATTTAAGCTAAACTTTGATAAAATTATAACTTACCAGCTGTGCACTCTTAATCGAGCTGGCAGTATCACCACCATCCACAATAGAAAGCAGATCATCATTCTAAGCATATCCTGGATATTTAAATGATTTATAACAGGTTTTTAAATATTTCTCGGTTAGATTTATATAGAAATGATAGAGGGAGGTGACGTAAATAATTTGGCATTGTTGAAATTCGTTAAGCAAGAGGCAGCTAGAATAAAATAAGTGCATAACAAGGCATTAATATTGCTTACAAAATGCAGTAAGATTTTCAGGTGGATAATAAATAAGAGAAAACCGTTAAGCATAACAACTCCTTCATTCACTTTTTGGAATTTACAATTTAAATTTCTTAACATCCTATTAAATTCTCAGTACTACTGAATGCTGTAATTAGATAAAACTTCAAAATGCGACATACTTCATTAGGGAATAGGGATTCGACTAAACCAGCATCAGAAAAATCCGGATGCTTGGTATTAATGTATGCTAATTCTATCCGGACAAGGTTTGAGACCATTTCGTTTGTTATGGGCAGTCGTCTACGCAGCAGTAAGGTCACTACATCAACTATCTTTTCATGTAAACGGGGAAATCGCATCATTTCCTAAATATTAGTGTTTTAATTAAAATAGTAAATGTGACAAAAATTTGTATAAAGTACACAACGTATTACGTATGTGTGTTATGAATTCGAAAATAGAAATCTTACCGAGGTGCCACATTGTTGAATGATCCTTTGCATTTCTTCATGAACTAACTCTACGCATCGCAAGCAAGGCTCTTCCAACCGACGAATTTGTTTCTTTACTAAAAGTTCAAACGAGACCTCAGGGACAAACAACGCAGGACGCGGTCCCTAAAGAAATGTTAAATTCGAAGACTGAAGAACGTTGTTTACTGTTGCATTGCGTACAGCCGTCAAAATATCCAGAGTTGACAGATTGGAAAGAGGATCAATAGTATCTAATGTTTTTCCAAATGTTTCATGGAAAATGTAGCATATTCTGGCACCACCACAACTAAACATAAATGGATTTGATCAAAGCAAACTATTCCTAAAACTCTTAAACTTAAATAAAGTATCATGCATGCATTTAAGAAACAACGTTGATAATAAATGTTGACTAATACGGCAGTTCTCAGTTGAAAGGAGGAAGGATTAAAATATTTCATGAATTGGTCGTGAATAGATAATCTTAAATGATTTGCTTAAAGTAAAATGAGAAACCTATGAAATATATCAAACGCTTATTTAAAGTAAAATTCATAAAAAATAAATCCATATAAAACTAAATACCACAATTTCGATACGAGTTCAATCGCAAAGACTGATACAGCTATACATTTGTAATAATAGGTAACAAAACCAAACTGTAGGGTTTTGAGTTTTAAATTTTACTCATGTTTGATTTAATACTATTTTAAGAAATTCGCTGCAAATTTTAATGACATTATTTTCTTTTCGAAGTGTTTGGTGTCGTATACTGCAAATTAAAATATAATTGCTATAAATTCTACAAATAGCCGCTAGGTGTATAATTAAAACAAATTCATATTGCTAGGAATTTAAGCACGCGGTATTTAAATGCACATCACACTAATTTAATTTATTGTTGTTTTTAGGAAATGAATCATAAAACACACTTAAAGTAAAAGATTGAAAGATGAAGAAATAGAAAACAGCAGATGTTGTTTTCAATTTTTGAAAGAAAATTGAAAATAATTATATTTGTCATAGATTTTCCAAATAAATACTTTGGTGAAAAATGAATTTTAAGAAATACTAGACTTACAGCTCCGCTGTTTCAATATTGCGCGCAGTTCCTTCGATTGTATTGCAATATTCTGTGGCAAATCGAGTGATAATTTGCAATAAAGTTTGCCCCTAAAAATTCAAGATTATGGTGGCGAAAACGAACTCCACGTGTCAAAATCAACCGATGCAGAAAAACCATTAAACAAATTTATTCATGTAGACAAACTCTTTAAATATAAATATACAGGGTGTATCAGAAGTAACCGTCGNCGCGGTATTTAAATGCACATCACACTAATTTAATTTATTGTTGTTTTTAGGAAATGAATCATAAAACACACTTAAAGTAAAAGATTGAAAGATGATTCTAAAGTGCGATGAAAAAATAGACAACAGATGTTGTTTTCAATTTTTGAAAGAAAATTGAAAATAATTATATTTGTCATAGATTTTCCAAATAAATACTTTGGTGAAAAATGAATTTTAAGAAATACTAGACTTACAGCTCCGCTGTTTCAATATTGCGCGCAGTTCCTTCGATTGTATTGCAATATTCTGTCGCAAATCGAGTGATAATTTGCAATAAAGTTTGCCCCTAAAAATTCAAGATTATGGTGGCGAAAACGAACTCCACGTGTCAAAATCAACCGATGCAGCAAAAACCATTAAACAAATTTATTCATGTAGACAAACTCTTTAAATATAAATATAGTATATTTTTTATTTAAATTTCGCACCTCATCTTCAATTGGCTCCCCGTAACTGGATAAAAGCTGCTGAAACTGTGATGACATAACATTGATGCGGGTTTTCAATTCAGGTAAACAGTCCTTGATGTGATACATTAACAGCTAAACAAAACATTGGTATATTAACTACTGTTGAGAAACATACTTTATTAAGAGTTTTGGCTAAATATCTCGTTCCGTTCCTATTGGCAATCGCAGGGTATCTCTTTTGAATGAAAGTTGCTTCGTCTTTCAACGCTTCCTGTATACTCTAAATATTTGAAATTTAGTAAGATAAAAATAGCAAAAATATATAAATTTTAAATACATTGTAAAAATAAAAAAACGAATGTAAAATAAAAATGATTTATCTTGTCCCATACAAAAAATATTGTTACGGTATATAACTACAAAGGATTTAACGAGCATAAGCGAACAATTACAAGATTCATTATAGAAAGATACCTTTGCTTTGTTGATATCAAGTTGACTTCTGTTGATGACTCCGATAATACCCAACTTAACAGGTATAACTAAACGAATTCAATAGTAATAAAAAATATTAAATATTAATAATTAAGAAAATTATAATCTCATAAGATTGCATGAAATTCTTTTGCTTCTATATAGATGATGAATTCAAATCATTTTAACAATAGATAAATAAACTGCCATAGATCCTCCAGAGCTCCACGTAAATTTTGATAATTACCGATAAACTTATATAAAATCTGTTGTCTTAATTAGTATATTGTTTCATTAATTCTACCACTATCACTAAAGCTCTATTGGAAGGCATAGGTAAACTTAGAAGCAATAAGTCAAAACGAATTTCGAAGTTATTGAGTCATTGCCAAGGTAGCAATAACTACTGTAATATGATGATTGTTTCATCAAAGAGATAGCGTCGTTATGGACCTTAAGCAGTAAAAGTTAAGACCTTCTCCGTGACCAACAAGCACACTGTGAAGTTAAAGAAAGTTTTCATCCACTAGTATAAACACAGCCATGGTTGGTATGCTTAAAGCATGGGGTGTTTTAAGCACTGTTTACAATAGTGTTTTAAACAAATATTTTTGCAATGCTTTCATGCAGAGTTTTATGCAAACTAGAAAAAAATTTTTCAAGGCTAACTTTCTGTCGAAAAGGTAGTAGAACTATCGTGTATCAAACGAAAAATTAATGTTGATAAGTTTATCATAATTTAATGTTTTCTATTATATGTATTTTCAGCGAAATTATAGAAACTTGAAGTAGTTCTGTCTAAAAGCAAAAAAACAACACATTATTTTGAACTTTAAAAATACAACATTTCGCCAACCCTGAACACAGCTATCGACATACTTCAAAACCTTGTTGCAGTGAAAAGTTGCAGCAATGTACTAAATTTATTTTAAACCTAGATTATAGAAACTACCTAAAGAGGAATGTCCGACAATTCCTACGAAGGTAGTTAGTAAAAGTTACAAGTTTACGCTATCAGAATTATTCGCTATTAACAGTGTAAAAATGTCGAAACGTCATAAATCAATTCAAAGAACACTACAATGATGAGAAAGAGCATTGTAAAAAAAATGATGCACTGAACATTAATACATGTATATGGACTGTCAAGTCGCTAATTGTACACAGATACGTAAATACTAACAGACTTGTTCATATAAGAATAAAGATATATATACCTCTTTGACATAAAACATCTAAAGCATCAGTCCCTGCATCCATTAAATCAAGCTTCGTTATGACAGCTAGTGTCCTGCGTCCATCTGGATCGATTTCTTTAGCTAGTTTCAATGATTCAGATGTAGCAAAATCTGTGTTTGCAGGAGTAACTGCTAAAATAATAGCATTTGGGTTAGAAATGTACTTGATAATCATATCACGGATTTGAAACTCGATATTTTCAGGTTGATCACCAACGGCTACCTAACCACGATGAGTTAATAATTCGAGTAGAGAAAGTATACCTTTGTAATTCCCGGGAGATCGACTAAGGTCAAAGTGAGAACATTGGGAGAATAAATTTTAAGATAAATAGGATCATCAATGATACATTTATTAGCGCCAGCTAAGCGATCGGTTTCTCTTGTGATCTCCTGGCAAATATCGTTAAAATCGATGTACAACTAAATTAAAATATCTAATAAACACTAGTCTTCAGTTATACGAATTACCGATAAATTTTAAAAAATGTACATATTGAATAAACTCAATTTTATTCGACCTCAAACACATTGGAATAATTGACTACATTCCACCTCTTACCATTCGAATAAAAAGCTAAGACATTTTGTAGTCTGTTAATCATAAATGTTGTGTGACTTTGTTATCTCAACTGGATGAGGGTAATTTTCTGGCTGAGAAAAGGGAGATTGCTAAAAAAATGTTAAACGTGGAATGCATAGCGATACACCAATTGAAGCAAAAAGCCGCAATATTGGAACCCAAAATATCAAAGATTGGTGTGCATTGGCAAGAACTAACAATTGCAATATGCATTTATGAAATCTATTTTAAGGTTTACACTCAACCGTAAAATTAGGTGCTACCGGGATGAGAGCAACCTAAATTTCTTGCAGAAGCCTTGAATCTTTTTGGTCGTTTATCAAATCTAAGACCAAGCCCAAATATTAAGGATCCACTTACCGAACCAGTACGACTATTATGCGCTGAATCAAGTAAGATATATTTTTGAGGATGCAATCATTTATGCCAATAACTTTATTCATGCAATTAATTTTTTCGACATGTACAGAGGCACTATGCAACAGTTACGACTGGAGAGGATTTCTAGTATGAAAAATAAAGTAAACACTATTTTGATATAATATATAGTATTACTTTATAGGTTATTATATATTTTGTTTCTTGATTTTCACTTTCTTTCAATAAAGGCATAGTTTCATACTTATTTTAAATTGAATGACTTAAGGATTTAATTTGATTGGTTTACTTTTAAAATTTATTGCGCTATATTTTAAATCGAACGAAGCAACATTTAATTTGAATGTCATTCAATAATTCGATCGGGAAAAAGGTACAGAATAGGTTGATTACAAAACGTAAAATCCGATCAATTTAATTCTTCAAAGCTTTTAGTAGACACTAAATCGATAAAAATATTATTATTATAAATAAGACAGCCAAAAAGTTACCTTTAAAATTCTAAAATGTACTCAAATGATGTCAAAAAGTGCGTTTATGTAGGAAATACATAACTTTCTTGTTTAATTGCAAAAATAAAAGCTAAGCAAACAACAAATATTTTTATCCTCGCAAGACAAAATAGCAAATTTTTGGACAAATGATTTTTCCGGAAGACCACAATAAATATTGGATTGAATTTCTGCAAATATTCATTCAAGCATGGAAATATTCTTAGCAACTTTTCTGATAGAAATGAGTTAATCTTAGACCTTAAAACTGAAATATGATGAATGTTGAAGCTAAATTTTAAACAAAATAACCACAACCAACTGCTGATTTAATACAAAATGTGACTTATTGTAGCACAATAAAACACACAACCAGTGATATTACATGTGCATAAATGTGTTTATAGTAAGCTTCAGACAATGCTAAAAAAACAAAAAGTCACCTAATTATAGGAATATCCATTTCTTAGCTTTTTGAAAATAGAAATAGCACAATTTTAGTAGCCCTCACAAATGAATAAAAGTGAGTTGGATGTAAAGTAAATAATAATGATTGATAAATTAAAATGTAAACATTAATATGCTATTAAGCGATGGTTTTGTTTGAATTAGATTTAAAAACTTTTCAAAACATTAAGTCATTATTACCTTAGTTGGTCAAATAATTCATAATTGAATAAAATAATAAAAACAAGTAGCAATGGCAAATAAAAATAAAAAAATGTTTTAAAATTTGTCCAAAAGTAAAGTAAAATACTTTTCAAGAAACTATTATTTTAGTTGTGTCAATGAATATGAAAAATTTTTTCTAAAAAATTGAGCTCAAAGAATTTATACATCTTCTGCTGTACTCAACCTCAATGAAAATTATGGATATTAATTTTTTTGAGAAAAATTAGAGATACGTACATAGACAATTCAAAGTATTTCGCGCTAACACATGTAAACATGTACATGTATATATTAATAAGAGGTGTCTTTGTCAATAGTTCATAGGACGTTCCCATACTTTTCCAGATTTTCTAAATCTTTAATCTAAATTCAGGTTTGATAGATGACATGTTCATTCAATATTTTTAAGCTGATGTAATGTATACTGCTTCTGTGCTTTTACTTCGTTGGTGTTTTACTATACAATAAATTTCTTAAGCGCAAATTCATGCCCATATATAAATATATGGTTCCAAGACGATTACCTTGTTTTTTGTGTGTGAAAATTTCGCCCATTCCGTTATGTCCTCGCTTAGTCCTTCCTCACTTTGAAATGATGCTAATTCATCTTCACTAAGATGAGTAAGCTGCAATACTAGAGGACGACGTGTAACAATCCCAGTTCCGCGAGGTAAGAAATCCTTGCCCACTAAATTTTCCAACACAGAACTTTTGCCACAGCTTTGACTTCCAACAACTACAATTTGTGGCAGTTGAATTGAGTCTGCCCCAACAGCGCTGAACACCTCCTGTAGTTTATTGATAACTGGAATTAACGCCTCCATCTAAAATTGATTTAAAGTTCATTATACGTTCGTAAATTGAAAGTATAAGTTAATTCAAAATTCAACACGTGAATTGGATCGTAACTTATTCTCTGTACACTTATTTGAAAGTGTGTTGCACACTCGTAAATTGAAGTTGTAAATTTAAACATAGGTTGACTCAATTTTTGTATGAGGTCCAGTGCAACCTGAGTTGTTTTTTCCAACCTGGCCCAGCCAGTTCCTTTTCAATTGCAACATTTTGGCCTAGCATTAACCGAGAATTGCCAAGCAAGAATTGAGAAGTGTCCATAAAGTCTCATGGTATTTACAGAAACTAAATATTTTTCAGTGAGGCTGCGTCTAACATACGAATAATATCATAATGAGAAACGAACTTTAGAATTTTTTAATTAACCGTTATTAATTGTGGGTAAAATGTTACTTCTATAGACTAGGCCCTGCCGATCTTTCTGGGAAAATATTTGACCCGCCAACTTATTAGCAACTCTGGGTCCAACAAAATTAAAATGCAAAAATATTAAATAATCAGTTTCGTTCTAGGCCGCGCTATTGCGCCCTTGACGCACACAGGCTATCAAACGGCGCGTTGATATTACTAACTGTGGGTCATTTCCCCGCATGATATAACGTGGCGGGGAACTTACACTTATGTCAATTGTATTCGTTTTCCAGTTGTTTACAGTAAGCGTCCTATAAAATTACGGCATCGTATTCAACTTAATCTGCACTGAGTGACGCCTTTTAGTCGCTGCAGTTGAAATACAACAACGTCACTTGTTCTAAGGGTTTATCTGATTGGTTGTGAATGTTAGTGTTAGCCAATTGGCGTAACTTTCACATATTGTAATCGTGACGTCAGCATAGAAGACAACGCACGAAACGTGTCAAAACATAAATTTTCTTGTAGCAAGATAAACTAACGGTAAATACCCCTTACATTTCATAAATGTCGCTCTGTTTTAGGTTGGATGTGGGACAAATGACCCCTAAATTTTGTGGTCTAGAATGAACACTTGTGAACAAAACAAAACAGCAATGAGGAATGGCCGCTAAGTGTAAACACATAACCCGAAAACAAGTATTTCCCCAACAAGGTGGACATTTCGGACTTATTAAATGAGCCGAATAAAATAATTCAATTTTTTTTCATTTGAAAAATCTACGTTATATATGGTAGACATTTCAAACTAAAATTGATGCATTTTAGCCAATGCTTTAAAAATTTCCTATGTTGGGTTGTTTCTCACATTGATACATCTATTTACAAAGCTTGCCCTTTCGTAAAAACAAAACCAATTTCGTTCAATTTTTTCAATAATTCGGTCTTGGCGTGCTCGCACTCATCTCTAAGCAGTGCCAATAGGCCGACCGAGCCAAATTCTAAATGCAAAGTCACAGCCAACTTGATTTAAGTTGGCTGCGGCAAGACATATATGAAAAAGAGAGATCGTTAACAATTCTGATCATTTCAAATCCCAAAATTCAGAACCCCATGAGTTTGAAATGCAGATCAAATAAACAGACCTTACCCTTGCGCTCCCATAAATCATAATTGTTATTAAATTGGCCAAAAATATTGGTATGCCATACAATAGATGGGATATAGTGGAATATCTTTTTAAATCACGAGATGCACGCACCCCCCCCCTCTCTACTTGTAAGAAATACTGCGTCGCCCCTGGTACTGTTCAAGTTCAAATGTATTACATTAAATATTTATATATATATACATAGACATGCAGCTTAAAATTATATTTGGTNGCCCCCCCCCCCCCCCCCCCCTCTCTACTTGTAAGAAATACTGCGTCGCCCCTGGTACTGTTCAAGTTCAAATGTATTACATTAAATATTTATATATATATACATAGACATGCAGCTTAAAATTATATTTGGTACTTGGAATCAGCATTCCAAAATTAAGTTTCTTAGTAGAAGTAGGAAAATTCGTTTTATATTAAATTAATCTAATTATAACAGCAGCGTTTAAGGATTAAGGAATTTATTACACACACACACACTGGTATAAAGTAATTATGTAGTTTTCCTAATTGTACCTTACAGCATTCAACTAAAATTTACCTTAATAATACAAATGAATATCTAAGAAATTAAAAGTTACTATTTTCATTGTTTTGGTGCTATATTATTGAATTGTGGAAATATTTACACAGGAGATTGTATTATATGGTACACAAACATTCGTTCGCAATCATTTGGAAATAATATGCAGAGAATAGAGAACCTGTAAATCGAATTAGTTGCTAACTGTATTTCAATTATTATTTCAACAGCGACACTTTGAATTATTACACATTAGTCAATGAATTTAACCATAATAATATCAATAAATGAATTACTAATTAGCTTAATAAACAAAAATTGCATTTGAAATGAGAAATTTTAATTACAACAAAATCGACTAATTAACGGAAATTTTGAACAGTTTCCATCCAACTAAACATTGTTAAAGTTTTTGCACCATACAGTGTGTCCGTGCATTTCCAGGCCGAAATAAGAGCAATTTTCGGGCAGCAATATGATGTCCACACACGTTAAATTCTAAATTTCCATCCAGTTCCAACTGAAATTATCGCAAATTACCCCATTTGATGAAATTTTGTTTGATGAAACAACTTTGTAATACAGAAACAGTTTTTCTTATACCAATCACGTAAATAACCCATTTCAACATACTAAAACATACAGAAGACAATATGAAATTGCAAATGACTCTTTTTGTTCAGTTGACGTCAATTGAAAATATCTAAGACACGTTTAGAAATCACTCAAAACAGAATCTTTAATATTTTGTAAATCATTATAATATCTATATGTACTTAAACAACATTTTAGCTAGAGAAAAGCCAATGCAATTGTAGCAGTCAAAAGGATGGAATATTTATATATTGAGTTTGCTGAAACTGAGTGCAAAAGCAGTAAACACTGGGTCATTTTTACTAGTAGATTTGATTATCTGAAAAGTTAATGATTCCTTTCCTAGGTTCCAAAATTAGATGTGGTACTACGGAACGAGTAGTTCAGATTCACATTTCATCTAAACAGTAGATAATGGCTAATTGAAAAAGTATAACTTTCAATTGTGAAAGTCGGATAAAATACTAAAAACTATATGATTAATAACTTTTTATTAATTTAATACGTCAAAATTACTGCAATTTTGCTTCCATAATTAAATAACTGCAGTCAACAACATATATGTCTCATGATTTAGTGTTTACACGGTGACAGCGTGACAGAAGACATACAATAAAATCAAAATTATTTGATCTACATCTGTTTTATAGTTACTCTATTTGAGAGTTCGCATGTCTTGAGATAATTGGAGATAGATCTTTCTTATGTAACGTGTAAACAGGTTATTACATGTAATGCCGATATACACGATATTCATATATATATATATATATATATATATATATA
>CABFPE010000063.1:1088127-1101467 GCA_900660155.1 Hofstenia miamia | reverse complement strand
ATATATATATATATTCTATTTATAAATTTTCTACATTTTACAAAAGCAGGTGCATAAATTTCTATTTTGTGAAATGTCATTCAGTCCTTAAACAAAATGTTAAAATTGTTAATTCAAACACCGAGATAAATTGTCTTAATAAAAAAAGGTTGGGGAAATTTGGGTTAAAGCAGCTGCCAGTGAATAAATAAATCCGAGACTGATAAGAAAATGCGCTAATGGGAGACTGACATTCAATCCTCACACTAAGATTGACATATAATGTAGACAAGTGGATGCAGCCAAAAAGGAATACATTTAGACAAGAACATAACTTGGGACGAAATAAAAAATGGAATTTCCAGGCACTAAAGGTAGCTCAAGGCAGTAACTTTGAATTTCAAGGAAGCGCGGACACCCCGATTATAGGATAATGGACTAAATTCTGTTTATCATTGAAGCTATTAACTTGTATTGATTCAATATTTTCGCTACTTTATCTTTTCGCGAATTTGTTCATATTAACATTTAAATTAATTTATTTTTGTGGTATTTATTGCATAAATTTTATGCAGTACACAAATATAACAACCTTTGCATTTGCAGAGTTTGTTTTACATTTTGCCCACCAAAGTTTTTTATTCTAAAAGCAAATTTACAAATTTTGACGTAAAGTAATATACAGTAAAGTTCAATGGGGGTACAATAAATCGCCAAACTATCTCGCTAAAATTTAAATTTGAATATTTTTAGCCAAAAATGCTTAACTTAGCTTAAATTCTTTAAAACTAAAAAACCAATAAAAAATATTTAATAAATTTTGCAGAAATTCACTGTCTCTTTCTTGTTCAGATGATGTCACTACCTTTTGAATCATAAAACTATTACTTTGTATTTGTATAATGAATTTCTGGAAAATCAAAGGGTAGTGACATTATCTGAACATGAAAGAGACAGTGAACTCTGCAAAATTTAGGAAATATTTTTTAATGGTCACTTCATTTTTAAAGAATTTAAACTAAATTTAAATTTTTTTGGTTAAAAATATTTAAATTTAAATTTTACTGAAAATCCTTCATTACAGACGACGAAGGGACATTGGTTTTCTTCATAGTAATAGCCTTATACAGAAGTTTTGATATTGTTCCAATGGGACAAATATTTATATTAATTCAATGGTGTCCGTCAAAAACTCCCACTTTAATGGCGCCTCCCTTGGTTTTATCGCGTGTCAAATAGCCTTAACTGTTTATGATTGAAAAATATATTTTCATGAAAAAAACTAGTTGCTTTCTTCATGGAAATATTTCTTTGTTTATTGAAGGAATTGTTTAGTGCCTTGCAATCCATCACTAATCCAAAAACCTGGATATAGGCATCTTTTAGGTGGTGGGAATGATATATAAGTCCAATTTAAAAATATGTGCATAATCCTGGCTACAAAGAGTAAGAGTTGGGTTCTCTCATGATACCCCAACTTCAAAGTGGATAGTAGGATGCTTAATCCAGTGACTAGGAAACCCTGCTATTATTTACAATATGTTCTTAACATTTGACAATTAAGTTAACTTTATTCAGCCACCACAAAATGATTTGTAACTTTATAAAATTTTAATAAAATAGATTGAGTATGCTTATTTGAACAGACCAGATTTGAACCAGCAAAACCTCATTTATCAAAGGTGAAAGCATTTCAGTGTTCAATTATTAGTTTCCTACATATTCATTATAACTAACAAATTTTAAGTAAGCTAATGCATAATGTAATGCAACATTCTTTAAAGGCTAAATACTAATAAAAATAATGATATTAAAGTAAACACTAGGCAGCACTATAATTCAAAAATGCCTTAACTTAGAAACATTTCTTGGCTGTTTAAATGATCAAGTTTGCAAAACTACTAATTATAACTAAAAACTACAATTGAGTTCTTGCTGCTAATCTTAAAAAATATGCTAATTCATATTTAGCTTATTCTATCACAGTTTTTTCTTTTGTTAAACTCGGTTTCTACCCCAAAAAACAAATTCATAGGATTAAATTAGGGTTCATAATACATAATTAAATATATTTCTTAAAAAAGCAATTTTATATAAATTAAAAATTTTTTACTATAAAATTAGGCTTTATATTAGTTTAACTAATTTCTAAAAATACTAATATAAGGTATTTTTAAAAAGTGGGAGTTTTCGACAAGACCCTAATACAAGAAACACTATAATGGTCATAAATAAATTCAAAGGATTGAAAAAATATTATTATTTCATATATATTGTAGAATCACAGGAGAGCTCTGGCTACTCTAGAGGTACTGGGTAACTCAAAAGTTTGGATCAATGGTTGCAAAGTCTACCATAGCAGAGATCAACCTAAATTCCAACAAAACAGTTATGTTGGTGGTTCACTGATTTCCTAACAAGCAAAGAAATTATATTCCAAAAAGAACTCCAGCAGTGACCAACTCACACTGCCATACATTTGAATCCATCCTTACTTGCCAAGGTGCTAACTGTGTGTCTCTAGTTGTAATTTCTAGCTCAATAAACAATTTATCTCAGAGTTCTCTTATCTCAGCTCATGTAAATAAATAATAAATAACATGCATATATTTGCAAGGTGTTAATTTAAGTTCATGTATGAACAGATCAAATAGAAGATGTTATTCCCTACACCTAACTGTAATCTAAAGGGCCACAATTCAGGCTGTCGCCATTAAAGAGCTATTTGCCACCCTAGACCCAGTGCAGTTTCCTCCTGAATTGTTGCAGATCTTATACAATAATTATCATTAACAAACTGTTTGATCAAAAAATCTAAAGGGGGTTAGTAAATAAATAATTGTAGAAGATCAAAAGCAATAGAAGGAAGCTGAATTTATTGTGCACTTCACTACATTGTCTCAGATATTTATTACAAAATTCTGTAACTTATTACCTGACTTGTTTACAATTTCAAAGCACAGTTTCCCTTGCAAAGTTAAATGAGCAATTACACATAATTTAAATTGAGGGGACAAAAACTAACACTATTGAATTAACTACACTTGAAATTCCAAAATTGATTAAAAGAAATTGATACAAATAAGGTATTGAACTTTGTCTAAATGTTTTTTCAATTTTATACAAAAAATGAGATCATTACCTGCCTCTGTTTACAATCAATCACTTAATGTATGTTAATCATGTCAGCTATTTCTTTTCCCTTGCAAATGAAATTTGAGCAATAACCATTGAGGGGACATTAAACTAATATTCGTAAACTAAGATTGAAATTACTAAAGTTACGTCATGTTGACGTCATTACAAAAGTAAAAATAAAGCCTCTATAAAATTTCACATTTCCCTGAGTGACTCTACATGCCCCCCTTGCTCAAATTAATTTTCAGACAATAACTGGAGAGTGGGCCAAGAGACTATCTTCTGTGTGGCTGTGAACATTTTGATAGCTAAGTTGCCTTCCCAGGTCTCCACTTCAAAATACTTTGGTTCTCATGTGATTTGTATTAGCACCTCTCTCTGTGTTACTACTTCATCATAGATTAAATGTCTTTGTCACTACAATCTACCAGTATTCTCCTGTGTATCATAAGATCCTCAGCAAATTCATTGTGATTGTGCTCTATCATTAATATCTGCTCATTTTCAGTGATGGACCACTCAGGTGCTGGTTTCAGGGATAGCACCTGTCCTCTGAACTTTTCCAGGTTGATGTGTTCAATCAGGTTGTGAATCTCCAGTGACAGTTGTACTACGGAGGTTGCTAACAGTTCTTCTTCCCTAAAAAATTGCTTGGGCATCTTCATTACTTGTTTGAACATTGTGATGGGTATGATTTGACCCTCCTTTTTGACTTGCCATAGAGACTTGGTAAACTGTCCATAGCTGCATTCCGGATATTTTATCTGATGTAGGTTTAAAAACATTTTGGTTTTTGTAGGGACATCATGCCTGGTTATCCTCTCCAAGAATTGCTGTGTTGATCCTGGTATTCTTTCTATAAATCATTTTGTGCTCATCAGTGCATTATCTGAATGAAAGATGGCTAGCTTTGTTTCCACCATAGCTCCCCACATGCACTTTTTGACAGTGTTGGAAAAAATATTGATGTCCAACAGACAAATACCTAGTCTGTTGCTTATTAAGATTATGGACATCTTGCCAGTTATACTGGTCTCCCCCACCAGTCAGGCATAATATTTTTCAAACTTGTCAATTGGTCATTTGGTTTTCCCTGGTGATGAGGGAGGGTTACATTTATAAAGCAGCCAGTTTTTCACCTTCCATGTTAATGGGCAAACTGCTATTTCATGAGATGTTTGCTTTGCTAGCAATGTGCATTTCTCATGAGACATTGGAATCTGTAGTTTAGGGTCTTTGGTGAGATATATGGCTAAGATCCAAATGGAACTGCATGCATAAATGTCTGGGACGTTCTTTTCAGCAAATAAATGTTCTTTGAAATTTTTCCAATCTTGTGTGTCATATGAGACTTTTATTTCTCTGAGAATTCATTTGATGGAGCTATGGTAGTGTTGGGAAGGACTTGTAATGTCCAACTGGAGCCACTCAGACTCAGGGTTTTGATCTGCCTTGATGTTGGACCATATCTCTTGAATTTCCTTAAGAGTTTGATGTGCATGTCTGTCACCATATATAATGATGGGGTGTCCAGATTGGTTATTTCCAATGTTTGCAACTGCAGGATGGCATTGATTATTAACTTCTGATCTACTGCTAATCAATGTGAAGGTACTTGCTGGCATAGCATTAAATCAGTGTAAAGGAGTTTAGTGATGGAAGTACTGTTCATGGTGTGCATTGAAAGGGGGAAATAGCTTGATCAGAGAAGAATTATAGTTCTCCATTTGAAAATGTAAGTTTTTGATGAACTCAGGCACACTTTCTTCATACTCTTCTCTGAGCACCATCACTAGGCGGATTCAATCTACCTTTGCTATTCTGTATGTGATTTTGATTTGATCCATAATGTGATCATCATGGACCTCATGCACTCACAGGAAGTAAATGACTAGAAGGCTGTTGAACTCAATATTCATGCATTCAAAGCTATTGATGGTTTTGCCATTATTGAGGAATTGGCAGAGGTTGTAAATGTTAAAATCCTTGTCAAAGGATATATGAACTGTACTACACCAATATAGGCGACTGACACTCTAAAGCATTTTCAAGTCATAGTAGATTATGGTATTCACTTTTGGGTGGCTTTCTGCATCTATTACAAATGGGATTATGTTGACTGAGCAATTAAATGTTTTGCTATTGTATGTCCCTTGAAACTGGTTTCTGGTTTTTTCAGATATGTTGTCACATACAAAGTTGGTTGGTAGTAGGGGTGTAGAGTTTCTTCTCTGACCTTTGACATCTTCTTCTTGGATCTAATTGTAGAAGTGGCTGCTGATGTGCTCCTTGAGGTTGAAGGGGCTATTGAGTCATTTAAATGGGGTGTATTTGCAATTGGAAATATGTTTCTCCCCTCATAGGGGCGAGATGTTGAGGATGTCATTGTTGTGGCTGTCTCCTCTCTGAATTGTGGAACTGTTTTGCCAACATGAAATTAGATTCTCCTCAGCACCTTCACTGCATCCTCTTTTTCTATTGCGTGCCTCAACAAGCAGAGATACGTGTCTCCCTCACCTAGAAGAGGCTTCTAGATCATGTCTGCTACTTACCATCCTCCTTCTCACTCTGTGATGGGATGGTGGAGCTGGTGACTCATGTTTTCTGCTGTAGGGGTACATTCCTAAATGGAGTTATGAGGTTTAATTCCCAGATGTTGGGATCATAAGTGTCATTATATCTCACCCTCCTTTGAGGGAGTATACATACTGACTCTGAGTTGTAAATATTAATATTAGCATTATCAAATTCAATGTCAGGGAAATCATCCTCTGAGAAATCAGTTAAGTTCTCACATACCTTGTAAGTATCAATGCTGTTATCAATGAGTGTAAACTTGCTATTGTCATCTATAATGACATTCTCTATATCCTTAATGGCTCTTTTGAGCTGCTGAAAATGTACTGCTTTACCATTGTTTAGTGTGTATGTGTTGTGGTCAAGCACTTTTTTGATGGTGAAGGGGCCTTGCCAATCATTAGTTAGTTTTTACACTTGATTATAATCCATTACTACATGAGGCAAGTAAGCAAAAACTTTGTCACCCATTTATCTTGTTCTCCATACAATTTCTTGTTAAACACCTTTTTCTGCTGTATACTAGATTGGTTCATGTTGTGACAGATAGTTAAATGAATTTGTTTCATATCTTGCATTAATTGACTGACATAATGTTTGGTACTTTTGTCTGCATATTTGGGGAACATCATATTGAGAGATGTTGTAGCCTCACATCCAAACATCACTTTGAAGGGGCTAACCACCATAGTTGAGTGTACTGATGTGTTGTAAAAGTATTCTATACACTTAATGACGTGCTTCCAATCTTTTCCCTCAGCCTGTGATAGTGCCACTCTGATTAACTTTATGAGAGTTTGATTCAGCCTTTTGACTAATCCATTGGCTTGGTGGTGGTAGGCCAAAGTGAGTTTGTAGACAACCTCTAACTCTTTCATAAGGGCTTGAATAAGATTGCTTTCAAATTGAGGATCACAATCAGAGACTAGTTTGCACATAGGTCCATATTTCAATATCCATTCTTTTATGATCTTGTCTGCTACTCTTTCTGCTGTAGTGCTGTTGAGGGGTATCATGTGGGCATATTTCATGAAATGATCCACCATGACGAGAAGATATTGAAAACTATTTTCATCCCTTGACAATTGTTCCAAGTCCATGTGTACTAATTCATTAGGGCCTTCTGCTGCATGGGATTCAAGCTCAGTCCTTTGCTGTGGAAAGTGACTAGAATTGTGTAAGAAGCACTTTTTGCATTTATTGATTATGTCCACCACAGCTGCTTGTATGCCAATTGTTATATATCAAGAATTGAATGTCTTTTCTGTTTGGAGTATCCTGAGGTGTCCCCTCTCATGAACTCTGTGGACTAGGTCCCTTCTAAAGTATTCTGGGATTGTGAGTCAGTTGTTTCAGCTTTTAACATATAGCAGTCCATTGTTGTTTGTTTTCCAATTATAATGCTTGAAATATTGGTTAACATCCAGTGAAGTAGGGAAGTAAGGATAATTTATTCTTTTCATGATATCTGATAGGATCTGGTCACAACATTGATGTTGTATTATTTCTTCTTCTGAAATTTCCTCTCTTATCATGATTGGCAAGATGGGTTTCCTGTTGTGATCTGTGTTGATTTTGGGTATTAATTCGTACTCAGTGTGAGGAATAAACACAAATGGAATTTTTTCTCCAGATGGCTTTTTTAGATCTCTTTCATAACTGGGCAATGCTGTCCAGTAATCCGCATTTGGATGAAATCAACCTGGGCAATGCCTTATTGAAAAATAAAAACCATTCAAGTATTTGATCCACTGAGCCACTATGTTAGACTTGTCACTGCTAAACTTCTTTAACAATGCCAATGCACTGTTATCAGTGCACATGATAAATTTGCATCCTAATATGAAGTAGCAAAATTTCCTTAAAGATTCTACTAATGCCAGCATTTCACATTTGGTGGCTCCATAATTCTTTTCTGCTGCTCAAAGTTTCCTGCTAAAGTATTGGACAGGGCTCTCTATTCCATTGACTTCTTGACTCAAAATGCCACTAATTGCCACAACACTGTCATCACAGTCCACTATAAAATCTTTATTGTCATTGGAAGTGCTTAATGACAGGATCTTCTTTAGTTCAATTTTGATCTTCTCAAGTGTGTCTTGTTCATTCCAGGTCCATTTAAAATCAGAGGATTTTTTAAGCAGATTTGAGATGGTCTTTGTTTTTTCTGCCAGATCTGGAAGGAACATCCCATAGTAGTTCAGAAATCCCATTAGTCATTGCACGTCCTTCTGACTTCATGGTGTCTCAATTTTTCCAGAAAATTCTTTGCATTTGTCTTTATCAAAATTTTTCCTGACTCAATAACTCTCCCCAGAAAGGTTACCTTTATCTGCACCAAGGAACATTTATTTCTGTTGACCTTTAAGCAGGCCTTTTGCAACAATTCTAGCATGCAAGTAAGTTTGTCCAAATGCTCATTGAAAGTATGACTAATGAAAATGGTTGGGGCAGCATAGGGGCTGTTGCTACCTTGAATAATTCTGCTCTCAATCAAATCACTTAAGATCTTTTTGTATTCAGATTTAAGATTCTCTGGGACTCTACATACTGGTAATCTAATTGGTTTATTGTGCTTAACTTCAATGGCATGTTCCTCACCAATGGCTTGGCCAATGCTTATTGCTCCATAGTTAAGGACTTGTAATGACTGTGTAAAACAGAGATTAGTAATTTTCTTTCTTGTTGTTCTAAATGAGGATGAGTGTAAGTTGTGACAGGAGGTATCTTGACTATACTGGATGGTTCTTCTAAATTGTAGACTGTGGTACAAATTGACAGACATGATGTCAAAACATTTTCAACTTGAACCAGCACACCTACTATTTGTAATTGAGAAGTTTCAAACCATACTGAAAAATTAGATCCATTTAAAATTGTCATGTATGTCCTCCCTTTAGAGACTTTACATAGGTCAGTGAGAATGAAATCCCTTTAACATATTTTCCTCATTGTCCTGCTATCATGACATCCCTGTTAATGTCATTTTCAGAAAAGGCAGACTCTATTAAATCAAAGATTATTTCCTTTTTGGGGATGGTGGTTAGTTGAGTGTTGTTCTTGTAATCAATCACACATGTGTTTCTTTCTAAAAAATCATTTCCTAAAATAAGATTGTATGGAAGTTTGTGATTGGATGTGTCAATTACAATGAGGTCCACTTCAAAGGGCTTGGTGTGGATGCAAAGCAAGGTATCCCACAATTTCCCTTTCAACAAAATGGGATTCCAGGAAGCATCAATAAGTTTGACAAAGGATGGGTCCCCAAATCTTGGTTGAAGCATAGTCCCTTGCAGCATTTGTCACTAATAATAGAGGCAGCAGCTCCAGTATTGATCTTAGTGTTGATAATATTTCCATTTATTTCCATGGGGATCAGATTCTTTCTTATCAGGTTGGTGATGACCAAAATGTCCCATGCATGGTTGAAAGGAGGTGGTGCTCCCTTTAATTTAAAGTCTGCAGAGGGGCAGTTAACTCATCATTCATTAAATCAACTAAGGTTTCCACATGAGATGATGACTCAAGCTCTTCCAGGATGAATCCCTCTCCATCAGCTATCAATTGTATCTTAGCACAACAGTTAAATTTCAAATGCCCTTTCTCTCCACATCTGAAACACTGAATGGAGGCCATATCAAATTCCTTCCTGGAGAAAGTTGGCTTCCTTGATTCAAATTTTTTCTGACTCAGGCTAGATCAGTGACATCTTTGTTGATATGATTTGAGTAATGCATCATGTATACTACACTGATCACCTTCCAGATTATCTCATGCAAGCTTTCTTCTATGTCACATTTGACTTCTAGTAGATTTCAGATAGAGGATAGAGGGGGAAACCCTCGACATATATATGAAAAGAGGTTGTGGTAAGAGTACTCATTTGACAGACTACTTAATCAAAATAGCCACTCCACTTGGGTTATGTAATTTTAAATATCATCACCTAGTTTGAAGGACATATCACACAGTAAAGTCTTGTATTGATGTTTGATATGTGGGGCCTGATAATGATCTTTGAAGAAGCCCACTAGCAGATGATAATTGGTTTTGATGGTATGCTCAAACATGATATACTGATTATAGGCCAAACTGCTTAGATACAATGGAAACTGAGACACTGCAGCCTCTTGGGAATTCTTATACTGCTTCTTGGCGAGTTCAAATAAGAAAAACCACTCATTGAATGACTGAGACACAGCATCAATCTGGCCAGTAAATTTAGGAAGTACAGAATGTTTACTGAAGACTTGTAATTGCCCACTCAAAGGGAGAATAGAATTTCTAAATCACAGGCAACTGCTTGTATTACCAACATCCATCTGAACAGGGTTTATATCACTGACATGTTCCTTCATAGTGGGTACAACAGTCATGTTAACAGGATCAGGAACAGAAGAAACACAACAAGTTTGAGGGGTTGCTACAGTAGCCAGGGTAGACACATGAGTTAGAGCAGACTGCATGAATTTCAATTGGCAATTAGCAGCTAATGTCCAGAAAGAGGTGGAATTCAGAGGTGTTGTTGTTGAGTTTACCTCAGGTAAAGACAGTGCATTGATGGGATGATTAGTAATTCTCTCAGCCAATTCTTCTAAAGCTTCATCTAGGACAACACAGGTAACATAGTCATCAGCCTGGCATTTGAGAGACTGCACCTCATCTTGACTGGTAGTGGCATTTTTCAGTTCCTGTATCTGAAGTTCTAATGCAAATGTGGATTCCAACATCTGCCTTTCCATTCTTTGATAAGCAATGTGTTGAGTATTTATTTCCACTTAAAGGGACTCAATGTGGAGTTCACTTTCCATTTGCATTGCCACTTGCTAGGATAAAGCATCTTTCAAATGTTCAATTTCCATTTGCTGAGCATTGAAATGTGTTGTAGGTTGGGTAGGTTGCCTGGCACTATTCAAAACCTGGGCTGGCATTACTGGCATTACTGTAGGGAATAGTTGAAGTGTTCTGATCAATCCTCTATGCAAATTGCGTGCAAGGGGTAATGTCCAGGCTACCACTGCTTGTACAGGGGACACTCTGAGACAGAGGAGTCCCAAAATGAGGAGAATAAATAACTGTATGACTAGAATCCATAAGAAAATAAGAACAAAACAATCACTTCCAAGTAACTAAATAGCTTGACAGTTGGGAGCACTTCACCAACTACTAATGGTAACACACAGATCATAGAGACCACAAATCAACAACCCAAAAAAAGGGGAAAATGGCAGCATTCAATAATAAATCCAAAAAGGTACAAGCACAAAAACAAAACAGAACTTATATGAGTAATAAACAAACCAAGTTAAGAACATCACTTGACCATTGACAGGGGAACCACAATTGTTTGAGATCATGCCAGGAGTCCTGTCACAGTCACCATGTAGAATTGCAGGCTGCAATAGTAATTACACTAGAAAACTAATTCATCCAAGTAATTAGTTACAATAGGTAAAATCCAAGATGACCCATTCTTATGGCTTCCAGCTGAAGAGATGTCTTCAGAAAAAGTAAAAGGCTTAACTTGAGTGAATGGTGCTACCATATTTGTCTCACTTTTTAATATCTATCTCATAACTGTAAATAAACATCTCATTTTCATTGCTATCTCTCAGCTCACTAAATAATAACCTGTAGTTGCCAGGAATTCATGCTAACCAATGGTATAGTATTATCACAGTGTTGTAAATTATAGGTGCATGTATGTGTTGAACATTGAATGAGAGGTTTATTATTACCCTATGTGTAACCATATACATAATCTAAATGGTCCACAATTTTGGCTGGATAATCTAAAATGATCTCCAGGAGCTATGTGTCACCCTGTACTTTGAGAAAGCACTCCCACATTGTTGCCTTACTTATGCAATTATTTTCATATCAAAAAGTAATAAAGATAAATATGGAGGTAAAACAGTAGTTGAAGCTAGATACACTCTATTGAACTTTGTCTACATGTTTTCTCAATTTTATACAAAAATGAGATCATTACCTGCCTTTGTTTACAATCAATCACTTAGTGTAAGTTAATAATGTCAGCTATTTCTTTTCCCTCATAAATTAAATTTGAGCAATAACAATCAGCACCATCAAGGGGACATGAAACTAATGTTCATAGACTAAGATCGAAATTACTAAAGTTACATCATGTTGACGTCATTACAAAAGAAAAATAAAGGCTCTATAAAATTTCACATTTCCCTGATTGACTCTACATTAAGCTGTTCAAATTTTTTTATCATTTAAATCAGTAAACATCATTTTGAGCTGAGAAATGATATTCTTAAATGTTATCAATATTCATAATACATGTGGCATATTTCAATTACTTGCATAATGGATTCATATGGGGCAAAAAACACCAATGTTTTATCAGCAGATATTTCAAAAATTTAAGTGATTATAACTCTGAATTTTTTAATCAAACTTTAAAATAAATTATTCAAATGTGTGGGAAGCACTATTGTAAAGCACAGTACAATACCTTTATCAAAATATTTAAAATACTATCTATGTTTTCATTAAGAACAATAGAGTTGGGATATGGCAAGACTAAGATAATTCAGGTCAATGAAACTTGCTGCCACAGAAGCATATCAGTTAAACAGAGACTGTTCTAATGTGACATAATGCAAATGGAAAGGCATTCCTGTCACCCTCATTTCCAAATCAAAGGGTGCAAATGGATAGGCATCTCTTCTGATCAAGTACATTTAGATCAATTTTTATTTTAGAATTATAATTAGTGATTTTAGTTGTATATTTATTATGAAATTTGTTAAAAACAGGTCAAAAATGATATAGGGCAAAAAAAATTTGGCTGAAAGTTGATTGCTTAACCTTTGACTGATGTAGGCTAAAACTAAAATAATAATTTGAAATTACAGTGATCATCTGATCAAACTGAAAAAGGAATTGGTAGACCTGTACGTGATTTTATTATATCTGCATATTGTTATTGAAAGAAAAATATGTTATAATAATTTAAGTATCAATAATTCTTATTGGAATTTAGTTGTATTTTCCTTGAATCAATTATTATGTGAAATTATCAAAATGCATATCATTAGCTAAGCTTCTATTGACAATAGTAGTGGGCAATTTTGCCAGTTTAAAGTAATGGTGTTTTGTAAGATCAAACAATTAAATAATGATGACTAATTTATTAAATCAATTCTTTACATAGTTGAACCCTTTGTTAAATGCTATACAATTTTGCTACAGCTCTATATTAACTTTTGTTCAACAAGTAAATTCTAATATACAATGTCAAATGTTAATATTAACTAAATGTTTATATTACAGTGCAAACTAAAAGGTTCTTGTATCATTGATGTTGAAAGAGAATATGTGCATTCACAAGTAACTATGAACATTTAATTATAGGTGTAATTAAAATTAAAGTAGCAGTGTCATGCTACAAACAATTCTCTCTCTCTCTCTCTCTATAAGATGAGCAGTTCAGTGTTAATGGTTGTACAAAAAAGGAGAGTTAATATGCAAGTTTATTAACCACAACATGCAAGCTAAGCAAACATAATGAGGTCTGTAAATTCATTTTACCCTGCACTGTGTTAGCAAGATGCCATTTATGTCAGCACTACTCTCATGAAAGTTACACAGGAATGTAAACAGTTAGAATTAGC
>CABFPE010000063.1:1048511-1082807 GCA_900660155.1 Hofstenia miamia | reverse complement strand
CAGGTTAATACATTTTTGCTGTATTCGAACATATACTATGAACCTGTGAACAGCAGGAATGACGTCAAGCCAATAGCAAATAAGTAATGGGATTAGCTAACAAAACCTTAATTTTCTCTAAATCTACCAAAAATTGATGCCTGGCACCCTTTTTTTCGTGATTTTCAGCCCAAAATATATAAAATAAGTGTATTTTAAAAAAAATCTAAATTTCGTGAAACTCCCCCATTGTTGTAAAATAAATTACATTTTCCTCTAAAATAATTTGGTATTTGAAAAAACTCCAATGAACTCAGAATTTTTTTTAAAAAAAACCTTATAACTGAAACTTGAAGTGTAAAAATTTGAACTTGGACCAAGTAACTGAAATTTAACTCTAAAACCATAAGTAAAACATTAGCCTATCACTGAGTAGAAGCATGACAAATTCATAAAAATCATACCATGTAAATACACATTATGAATCCATTGTGTGTTTTGAATTTTATAGGAAATCTGATTGGAGGAAATTTATTTTGAGTTAAAAAACAAACAGAATTGCATTCTGTTATTACCCATTAAATGAAGACATTAAAAAAATAAACAAATAAGCATAAAATGCAATCATGAAAAACCTACTGTGTAGATGCAACAGAAATTTAGTTAATGTGTTAAGTGCTTCATAAATAAAAATAAATTCAAACTTTACTGTGCTTTGGGAGCCTTATGGATATATATTAAATGTAAGCAATGTCTGACTACATTAATTTGTTTACCAAGATTTATTTGCAATTTTAGATTTTACCAAAATAATGATTTCATTTGAGATAAATAGTTAACTAATGAAATTCAGTTTTGGGAAATATATTTATTTACTGAAATGTGTAATTCAAATTTCAATAGATTTTATAAAATGAAGTTGGAAACAGTGATGAAGAAGAAATAAATGAAACATAAAAGTAATATTACAGATGAAATAAATTCTCTTAAAAATGAATACATTGTCTGAAAATTAGGTTTGTGCACAAAAAATGTTGAGCTAAATCCTTTACATAGCATAGATAAATTTGTCCATAATAAGATCATTACTTTGAATACCTGGTCCCCAGGTATACATCTTATTATCCACTCAAAGGTGGGGGTGTTATAGAAGAGCCCAACTTCTACTCATTGTTGCCAGGCAAATATGAAGTTAACATACAATTTTTAAATTTAATCTTAATTATATAAATTAAAATAAATGAAAACAGACACCTTAAGTGTTATTTTAAAAGTTGGAACCATTGAAGTTTAAATTAACAATTCACGATTTCAAAGTCGTATAAATAGACTAAATAATGATTCAAGTATGTTTTGTATACATATATATATTATGAACTGCCTATATTTTAAGGTAACTATGTGAAAACCTTAGCAAAGTTAGTGAATTCCTTGATAAAACTTCCCTATAAAAGTTTTCCTTTGTACTAGAGTATTTTTTGAAAAACGTTTACTTTAACTTGAGGTTGATCAGTATAATATTCTAAATACTAATCTAATTCAATAATCAATTCCTAGTAAATATGTCCTCAATTGCCTATAATACTTAATTTATTAAAACACCTTAGAGGATGGTTTTTCTTAAAAATCGAAATTGTATTTAAAAGTCATTTAATTTGTTACAATTTAATATAAATAATTTCTTTGAATTTGTTGTACATTTTGAAATTTTTGGATTTCGAAAATTTTGACCAGAACCCCTTTATACTTTGGCCAGCTACAATTTGGTCAATCGTAATTGTACATTTTCGTGTAATTTTGCATTACTAATGACTATATTTTTTAATTTTGTGTGCTTACTTTATTATGCATTTCGTTAGTTTCATATATTTATATAAATTCAGAGATAAATAAAGTAGCGTTCAGACCTACAACTTTGTTCACAACTTTTTCAAATTTAATGAGGTTGTCAGCAAAGTTGTGTGAACGCAATAAACTTGTCAATTTTTCAAAGTTAAATCGATCTACTTTGGCTGGCGTTATTTTACTTTAGGGGACCCAGTTCAAGTGACGTCATAAAACCCTAACCCTACATCCAACTCATTGCAATTGTATTGCATTTCATCATGTTGATTACTTTTTAGCAAAATTTTTAAGTTTTGGGTGAGGGATTGGTGTTAGGTTAGAGTTTAATTATTATTATTTTATGACGTCAAGTGAATTGGGTCCCCTAAAGTAAAATAACGCTGTAAATATTTTAATTTCCAAAAATTGTTAAATAAAAGTTCTATGTCTGAACTCTACTTAATTTGACTCATTTTTAATAGTATCGTGATAATCGATTTGATGCTGTTGTTTTCAAAATGGTTTTGTAAACAATTGCATTTTTATTTCATTATAATTATAATAAATATAATATATAATTATAGTAAATATTTTGCAAGATTTGTTACTATTGAATTGGTGTTCAATGAACATCATGTAGCCCAAAATAAGCTTTTTGAACTGTGACGTTCTACAATCAATGCTGGAATAGAAAGAGAGCTTGAGAGAACATTTGCCTATCCTTTAGTGTTATAAGTCATTGTAGAGCACAAACCAAATAATACAGGTGAAATATATATAATTTCCATCTGGTTTTTTTGTAGAGATGCGTTCTCCTAAATGCAACTTATTATTAAATGAAGATTTGAGGATTCTATTCGAAGTTTATTGACTTCAGATTTATATTACATTTGTCTCTACTGTTTCTTTAATAAAATTTGTATGACTTCATAAAAACTTTTTTCCTCATATTGTAACATGTCATCCAATGCATTAGGTCAATCGATTTTTATTAGTTTCAAGCCATTTTGTGATGTTATGCATGCTTTTTAATTACCTGTACATAGGCCATTGTCTTGCGAATTATAGGCCTTCGTTTATATGCCTACAATACAAATCAAATCTTGTCAATTTAAGAATCGAACTCTTGATAAAATCCACAATATATTTAGCATGCAATGATTTTCGTAAGGTCATTAGCATAGTTGAAGTAACTCTGACATCTAAAATTACTTTTATATAGTGTTTCAAATGCTTACTAAGAATGATATTGTTCATTAGCATAATCATTTTGTAAACAACTAGTTTTTCGATAGAATGGGTAGAGGTAGTATTTCATTATTTATATATGAAATGTGCAAATGCACACGCAATTCAATTGGTGGGTTGGGTAACTGTAAACTACAAATCACAAACTTATTACAGTAATCGAAACAAACCAATTTTAGTTCACTATATGTTGAAAATTATGATTTTTCATTAAGTAGTGCACATTTGTATTTTGTATTCTTTAATATTTGCATACATATTTTAACGTTGTCCATTTTTAGAATTTATGGCAGGCAAGCGTCTGCCTCGGACATTTCGCAGAAAGAGTTTGGTTCTTGATCGCAATACTGGCATCGGAAAACCCAGTGTCATTCATGCACTCATAATAATTTTTCTAGAATTTTTTGCATGGGGCTTGTTGACTACTCCAATGCTAACTGTTACAAGCGACACTTTTCAAGAGCATTCTTTTTTAATGAATGGATTAGTATTTGGTGTTAAAGGTTTTTTATCATTTTTAGCTGGACCTTTAATTGGTGCATTGTCTGATACATATGGTAGAAAAGCTTTTCTTTTAATAACAGTATTTTTTACTTGCCTACCTATACCTATCATGGTCATATCACCGATGTGGTTCTTTGCTTTAATTTCCTTATCGGGTTGTTTTGCTGTCACCTATACTGTTATATTTGCTTATGTAGCTGATGTTACTTCTGTAGAAGAACGCACAACAGCATGTGGCATTGTATCAGCCACATTTGCAGCAAGTTTGATCACAAGTCCTGCTATTGGGGCATATATTGCAGCTGTATACAGTATTAAGATTGTAGTTATTGTTGCTTCTGCAATAGCTATTTTAGATATTTTCTTTATAATGGTAGCTGTCCCTGAGTCATTATCAGTAGACATTCAAAAATCGTCTAGAGACAAGTCGTTCACTTGGAGTGAAGTAAATCCATTCGGGTCAATGGGTAAAATCGGACAAGATCGTACTTTAATGCTAGTCTGCATTGCAGTTTTTTTATCATATTTGCCTGAATGTGGACAATATTCATCATTCTTTATTTATTTAAAACAAATGATTCGATTTACATCTGAAGATGTGTCAGTATTTATTGCAATGGTCGGAATTATCATGGTTTTTTCACAAACAGTTCTTTTGTCATTTTTGAAACGAATGGTAGGCAGTAAACGAACAATTCTCTTAGGACTATTTTTTCAAATTCTTCAATTGTTTTGGTTTGCTGTTAGTAAGGCCCGCTGGATGATCTGGTCCGCTGGGATACTCGCTGGTTTGTCGAGTATGACATTTCCAGCTATTAGTGCAATGGTTTCTCAAAGTGCAGATCCTGAAAATCAAGGCATCGTGCAAGGAATGATCACAGGAGTGCGTTCATTGTGTATAGGTTTAGGTCCAGCACTATTTGGATTAATATTTTTTGCTTTCGGAATCAATGTTTATGAGCATGATACAATATTACCTACTCCTAATGTTTCTGTCGATTCATATCTAGTTCCCGGACCTCCCTTTGGAATTGGTGCTTTGATAGTAATTGCAGCATTTCTAGTTGCCAGCGTGATGCCAGAATCTCTTTCCAATCGCTTTATTACCTCTAAATTAGTTAGATCTAATAAAAGAAACCTTAGTAAAAGCAGTACAACCCCTTCTGATTCAGAAGACCACTTGGACATTGCTCCTCTTATTCAATTAACTGATGATGTTGAAAACTAATTGCTAAATGCGCCTAATTCGGTTAATACCAGTTATAAATGCAATTATCACTCTGTGCTGACTGTGCCCTGGACAAACAATTTCGAAATTTGTAGTCTTTACAATTCCAGCTAAAGCTAATGTGATTTCTTGGTTTCTGTTTTTAAATATTTCGTCAGATGTGAATTGAGTTTATTTTATTTGTACAAATGAATTGTTACTTCACCATTGATTGTAAAGTATATTACATAATTTTTATTTGCATTTCTTCTGATTTAGAATATTTTATATTTTCATTTTTGTAAACCGCATTTATTTTCATATTTAAGTCTGGTTATTTTAAAATAAGAATCTCTATCGCGTTGTCCCTTTTGCGAGCTTTGAGTCTGTCTAATATTTCACTTACTGTGCTAGACGCTAGTTCCCACTGATATTATTCATCAAACGATGGTGATTATTTTGCGTTTTATTTTATTTTGTGGATTTGTAAATTTCTAATAGTAACTTGTCCTTCATTTTTTCCATATTTTTCAGTACTCTAACTGTAGTGTTCAGACAATGCAGTGAGCAAAATTTATTCTTTTATAAACACAACATAGTTTTAAAAGATTTCAATTTAGTTTGTTTCCGGGAATATCTTTTTATATGTTTTAAAGTTTATATGCAGTTGATCATTTCCATCAACAGATACATGCTGTGATGGCCAAAAGTCTGTTTTATTCCAAATTTGGCAGAATTTAGTAATATGTACCGTTTTGTATTTCTGCAATTAAACAAAGGGGTAGTATTAATATTTTTTCGTGCCGCTTTGTATTTTCCACTCATATAAAGTGGTGTTATCTATCTTCATATTTTTGCAGATGGGAAAACGCCCATATGTTTTCTAGTTATTTACATATTCAATTGAAGTACCTTTTGATAAAACTAATTTTTTTGCTCAGATGTCGAAATTCGCGTAAATAGTTTTGTTTAAGGTATTCAAATTATTATTTATAAGAAAACTGCAAATTATTTGTCAATTTTCCAAATGTATGCAACAATAATATAATAGTACAACTTAAAATTAATATAAATTTACTTCTGCAAGGTAGAAAAATTCACTCGAATTTATAAGCTGATGTAAATTGTCTAAGCTTAATTCATATGCTTACTCGTTATTATATGGTTAAGCTTTTATAAAGAGGTAGATAGTGTTTCCAAGATAAAAAGCTTTTCAAAATTATATGTATATATATATATATATATATATATGTATATATACATACCTACTAAATGTAATGTTTTCGCATTTTAAAAAATAAAAAGTACCTTCTACAATCTTATTACACATGCGAATGGAAATTAGAGTTTTTTAAAGGTATCTCATTTTCAACTTAGAGTTAGTTTGTTATTTTCTCGATGTAATGCTAAAATAATGTTATAATTAACACTTGTAATTGTTTTAGATGAACGGTTTGTTCGCCTCTATTGCAATTTTCAGTGCGTTTTCTATTCTTTTAAGTGTTGGATCTCTAATTACAGAGTGAGTTTTTATTATGTTTTTAATACAGCCGAGTTGTTTATTTCGGTTTTTCCGTAATCACATTGTTGTATCATGGAATTATTAAATGTTAAAGTTTCCCAATTATTTAGGAAAATTAAATATTTCTCACATTGAATTGAATTTATTAAGTAAAATCGTTGATATCCACGCACTATTTGCTGTGTAGTGAACATTACAGCTGTTGACTGTACAAATTATAAAAGGGGACGCTTTATCCAATTGCGCAGTCAAAGTATTTTTCACATCAAAAAATTTGAAAAATTGGAGTTTCGTATAAACAACTAGTGTAGCATCGCTGGTAGTTGTTACTATTTATCGGCCAGACCTCGCGCTTTTCTTGTTAGTGACTGGTAGTTGTAATATTTGTACATATTGTAAATATTGTATATATAAAGCCGAAAGCATTTTGTAAATAGAAATAGTTTGAACTGTATTCTCTTTGAGTTCGCTAGAATCACACCCCAGTGATTCTACACTAGTATCCATTTTAGAATTGTAGATCTGTGTAAATTTCCAAGCTGAAGTTCTACTCTATAATATTTTCCACATCACTACACCAGCAAATCCTTTTCTTCTAGGCAAATTTTTAGCATTATAATACATGCTGTCAAAATCACTTTAATTTACAGTCCTAAAGCTGGCAAAATAGAGATTAGGTATGTGACATGAAAACCTATCAGCTACGATCTATACTATCTTTGCTATTTGAAATTGTTGGACACTAATTTTTTCAATAACAAGTGGTCAGCTCGATCAGTAACAACATCCACTTCACACACGTTGGCAATTCGACAAGCGTGTGCTATATACCTATGCGTTTAAATTTCTTCACGCATGCCTTTTTATTGATTTATGTCAGCAACTAAATGAGTGATTTTTATGCATTTTGTATGTTTTACTGAGTTTAAGTATCGGCGAATTAGATTTTCGAAATCGAATTTCTAATTTGGAGGACTCAAATTCGTGAATTCGAATTTAAAAATTTGAATGCAATTGAAGAGTCGAAAGTTAAGGGCATGAATTGGTTGAAAAGATTGCTACAAGATTAAAAATAGCAATTTTATATAGAAACAAAGATTCTAGTATATTTGAAAATAGCTAAGTATTTTATTAATTTAAAAGAAAACAAGTTATTACTTGAATATTAATTCTTCACTTTTGTCGGCAAAAATATGACGTTGGTGTCTGACAGTAAATGGCGTAGTGTTGAAAGAACAAATGAACAAGTTTGCTTATTTTGAAGAGCAATTTGTTCCCAGAATCGCCACAAATGGCCGTGCAGCTCGCAGATGAAAAGCAAAAACATTAGTTTTCTAGAAAAAAAGGACTTCTTTCATTATAGCCCCAGTCATATATGTTCTTAAGTCACTGTCAAGTTTATGCTTGAGTGATTCCTCAGGATTTTCAAGATCAGTCGACTACGCTGCCGAAAAGTTTAAGAACACATTTCAGCAAGCCTTCAGATGAAACTTGAGGAATTGGATTTTCGTTATCTGACATTAGGCTTTTCCAATTTTCTATTTCATAACCTGAAAGAAACGATCCTTTCAAACAGGATCAAGAAGTGCTCCTGCAAGGAATATGAGACAAGTAGTGGCGTCATAAATAAGGAATCCTTTTGCAGATGTTAACTAACAGTTCCACAACACGGCAACTCATATTCCATAGTTTTTGAATTAAGACCTTCACTGATTTAAAGATTAGTTAGGTTTAATGCATATATTGTAAATTCAGTTACTGTGCGTTATTTATTATTAATTTTTGGTGATTCGAAGGTTTTATCGAATTTAGCAGCCCATAATACATGGTGGTCGTTAAATCACAAATCCAATAAGTTTTTTATTATAGAGGAAACCGTGAATGAAAGAAAAATTGGGATTCGGTGAAAGACTTGTTGGAAGAGTAGGCGTTTTGTCAAGAGAGATAGAAGCTGATAATATTAGAGAGAATGCTTTCGAAAACTAATTAATAATTTAGAAAATTTAAATTTATAGAAATTATTAACAGTTTTAAATGATAGAGTTGTTTCAAAGCGGAAATTTGACAATGAGTTTTGAGGGGGAAATTTTAATGATCCCTAATTAGGGTCATGGGACAAACAAATAAGAAGTATCAATAATATGTTGTTGCTGATTTCAATTCTATTTTATTTAGGTATTTCGTGTATGCACGTGTCGAACTATTAACACCTGCCAACTTCAATATTTCCAAAGAGGGCTATATACATTTTGGACTTTTCAAAGGATGTCGTTTATACAACTATGGGTTCGGTGGTCGGAAGGCTTGTTTTGAAGGTAGCTTTTTAGAGCTTAATATGCCCTAGTTAAAAATACAGGCCATACTTCAAATTTAAGGTTTTGGTACATAATTGATTCTTGGTGATGTTTTAATTCCATTTTAGATAGCTTTTACTACTCCAGTGTGACATCATTATCTATAAAAAGGCATTGTCTTTTGAAATTCCAAATAACCCATCAACTTAACAAATGTAATTAACGATAAAGACTTATCAGATATTTATATATTACAGCTATGCACCACAAGTATTGAGCTGCAATCAATTATTTTTTACTTAATATTAGATCGGATATACCAATACTTAAGTATAATTTTTATAAACATTGGTCAGTGAAATTCCTTGTTACCATATTTTGAGATTCTTGTGAACTAACTACATGTGAATTCTTGTCTACTGATTTAAGGCGCATTCACACGCCAGGGTACAGTGGTTTTTCATGAGGATTGTCTGTGGCCCAAATCCCGCAATTATGTTTGTAAATCAAGATTAAAGTTGGCCTCGCCGTTAAAGATAATCCTTCTTGCAAACTTGAGATCCACATGTTGATTCTGAGGCAAAAATTTCCAAGTTCAAGGCGAACTGCATTCACAAGTTTCAAACTTTTCGTAACTTAAACTGTATTAGATCGTGAATTCAAAGCTTCATAGAGAATGTAGCCCTTCAAAATTACATCTCGTTGAGATTAAATTTATAGCATATTCTAGGATCGACCCGAATTGTGTTAACGAATAAAACAACGGGTACCAGCTAGTGTAGGTGTTAGCAAAGACTGAGGCAAGCTAATGAAAAGCATCTATTTAATACTGAACAACATTTACGAGTATTATGACTAAGCACCTGCGATAGAATATAATTAAAAATCGAGAGTAAGTAGTGTAGTAATCACAATATGAGAATTAGTTTAGCATATATCATCAGATTTAAGCAGCTACTGCCAAAATGAAAATCATCAGCCTTTGGAATGCAAAACATAGCATTCAGTCATATAGTCATCAAATCGAGGGGAACAGCCGGGCAAAATCTGTTAATCTGCTATTCTATAGGAATTAACTATCTGCCATCGTGATAATAACGATTAATATGAAGGAATCGGCCAATTGATACGAGATCTAAACAGTTTATTGTAAATACGGAGAATGTTACCCTATTCATTAACCTACCTGCTTTATGTAAATAACACATGACAGCCGCTAAACTTTACAATTAAAAAAATAATTAAATAATCCACGAGTGAGTTGATCATATATTATTAACTGCGCTGTGGATATGACAATTGAATTGAATCCGGCTTACTTTTATTGTTTGTTGTTGCTCCGGTTTTCAAATTTTTTAAGTAATCATCGCCTTGGTTAGTGTGCTATAAATCAACTGCTATTAATTATCTGTGTTTGTTAAAAGAAGATTTATCGGCTTACTGTGTTTACTTACCAAAATAATGGCCACCTCTAAGCTTAAAAATACATAGAGGAAACGGATACTAATTCATTGCAATGGTAGAGAATACAAAGTAGCGTCATTGTCAAATAGTGACAAGAAATGAAGGTACTCGCACTCTCTTTTCAAAATTGGACTGTAAGTATCCCTGTCAAATGTGTTGAACACTGCGCCCACTGAGTTTAAATGTAAACGGAATTCGCAAAGACTTCTTTCCGATGCAATCGTACTTCACTGTTTTGAATTATGTGCAACCTGTAGATATCAATATGGGCCATTTAAAACGATTCGTGCAACAAAACAGCAGCGTTTCAAAATATTGATCCTTTAACAATTTAATTTACAATTTTTTTATTAATGGGATTTATATGGAACTTCTCTCAAGATGAAATATTGTGAATGCTCATTTTAAATGCTTTATCATAATGTGCAAACTAAGAAAAGGCTTGTAGCATTATTAAAAAAAAATTACAACCAAGAAAGGAAAACTAAGCCATTTCGATTTTAATAACTGAAATATTATATGTAGTGTATTATACAACATGTATTTAAAAATATAACTGAAGCACTTCTGCATCTTTGTGGTTGACAAATTAAGATTTGTGTGTAGTTTGGTTTGTGATGTCTTGAGTTTTGGTTTTGTTGAAGACAAGGGGTGTTAGGCTTGACTTATGGAGTTTCGGATGCCCCCTCACTAAGATAATCAGTTTTTTTCACAGTGAAAGATACACATATTTGCCAATTTTCACAAAAATATATATATTCATTGTTTTCGATTTTATATGTAAAATGAAGTTGTACCTCATCAATTTTTGGAAAATATAGGTGAAAAGAACCTAAGGTTAATTGAGCATTAAAAATGCAAGGAAACAGTTTATTTTACTCATAATACATTTGGTTATTGTCAAAGACTTTCTGTAACAGGAAAATAAAAATACTACGCTCGAGGTAGGTCAACCAGTATTGTGTAATCAGGGCAGCCATTTGTCATAATTTTGAATAAACTGAAATTTCTAAAAATTAGAAATATTGTAAATGAATCATGTTTATTTGTTTCAAATATCAAATACTTAGCATAATTACATAAATTGTTGATATTTTTTGCTAACAAGTTCTGTTTTAATAATCGTTCAAATGTTTTTATGTCCTTAGCACCCCTTATGTGTTATAGTAATTTATTGCATAGTTTGTTTTTGGAAAATGTGAACGATCTGCTGGAGTATTCACTTTTGCATGTGATGTTATCTATACAAATCTAAGCTCGTTTATTGTAATTGAAAAATTTGTTCAGAAAAGTTTTTGTAATTGGTAGCTTGTGCGTTTGCTTAAACATATTTACGAGACTCACGAACTTCATGTATTAAATTGGTGTTAACGTGCTTATCTCTTGCAACTTTTCACCTGTTGAGATTGATCAGTTCGAGATCCTATTTAACCGTATATTTCCTGCTAAATTTTTTTTCCAGCAGTACACAAGCGTACAGAAAGTGGCTTACAAGTGCAAACAACACATCCTTGCTTTGCGTAATATCTCGCATTTTGTCTTAGGCACCAAATGCCACTGGCCATCCTCTTAATCTTTGCGTTAATGAAACTTTTGAAGCTAAGTTTCTGTCAACCTTAACAACTAAATAGTCGACAGTGCTTTATTCTTCAACACAGGGCAGATCATTTGCAACCTTCAATGATATCTTTTTTGCTATAATACTGGTTTCATTTGGAGAAAAGACAATATATTGTTCAAAGTTAATTTATTTTGCTGAAAATACTTCTCAACACTAGATATTTGCTTTTAAGTTATTTGTTGAAAAATTGGGCACACATTTCTACAAATTATGCATGTATCATCTGCATATTGCAATATTCAGTTATGTCTGATACATATAAAGAGAAAAGTATTGGTCCATTACTGTGCCCTGTATCACTCCTTTGATCGTCCTTATGTACCCTGAAAATATGTTGTAATTCAAAACTGCTTATGTAATTGAAACAAGGTAGTTTGCAATTTCTTAATTCTATTCTCATGCTGTATGTACATTCCTTTGTACGTACACAGTTCCTTAAATGTTAAATTTAGATAATTAGCTGTTATTTTTACATTTGAACAAGGTTCATTGTTTATCATAATTTCGCTGATATTGCTTATTAGTACTTCTCTTTGTTAAGAAACTTATTAAGGAAACGCCACATTTTTTAGCCTGTATTAATGTCTGATAGAATCACTGTCATTCTAAATGTTTTTGATCTGATTTTCATTTCAGTATTTTACTTTAATTTCCTTGTAATTAGCAAAGTTAATTTAAGTGTTATTGTTATTTAGATTAGAAAGAGCTTTTTCTTTTGTTAAGAGATTACCTGTGTGTTTCTGTACACACAACAATGTTGCTGCATGTAAAAGGGAATAAACAGTTAACATCTATTATACTATAGGAACTGCGGGTAAGTTCCTTTAAGCAAAAATCGGCAAGCTGAATATATAAACGAGTTCTTGTACGATGTTACATAGACTTGATGCATTTTGATTCTTTGTCTTGTTCTTTCTTCTTTAATAGGTATTTCTTTGTGCAATGGATGACTCTTATCGTTGATAATTTTATTCACTATCTTCTCAAATTTCTTACGAAAAAGATCATTTATTTCTTTTTCAAATTTGATGCGGTGTATTCTTGTTATGTACTGCAACAATCTAAGAGGCTTTCGTAGTATTTTCCTTTGAGATTTATTAAGACCTGGTACGTAGACTTCTAAAAGATACAAATATAATGGGCTTAAATGCGTTTTAAACACGAACATTTTCATATCTTCATTTAAATTAACAATAAAGAATGATAGAGACTTAATCTTGAAATTAGCCATTTTTACGATGTGAGAGATGTGAGTGTTCCATTTTAAATTATTATCAATTTATAAACCAAGATACTTGTAATACTCTACTCTTTTACCTGTTTCTTTCTCTTCTATGATTACATCCTTATTTATTCTTCCTTTCAGTGCGGTTCTGTTAATTTTAGAATGTGCAATAACTAGTTCTGCGGTCTTGTTTACATTGATTAATAAATTGCTCTCCTTGGACATCCTTAATATTGAGAAAATAGTATTTTGATAATTGTTGAAGTCATCATTTGCAGAGTGTAATTGGATGTTACCTATCACTCGCATGTCATCTGAGTATTTAGATATATCACATATTTTCCTATTAATTCCAATGTTTTGATTTGAAATAAGATTTGTTTCATCAGTAAACAATATTCCACTTAGTGGGCCTCCTTGTGGAACACCAACTGTGATATTAGTATGAGGAATATATTTATTTTTATTAAATTTAATGGTTTAGTTCCAGTCATTCATATATTGTCTGATCCAATCTCCAAGCCATTCGCAACGTTCTTGTATTCTGTTGGTTAGTTTATTTTAAAGAATTGTATTGAATGCCGAACTATAGTCAAAAAAAGTAATTCTGGCAATGGACTTCTGCTTCGTATTGATGATTTTATGGATGTAGTGCATTGAATATGGTAGTGCATCAGATGTTCCTCGGTTGGTCTTATATACGAATTGAAAATCATCAAAAGTGTCTGCCATACGATCAACATATATTTCTGTGACTAGTTTATCCAGTATACGGGCAGAAATAGGTGTTACTGTCGTTGGTCGAAAGTTTTTTAAAATTAGTTCATGATGCAATTCCATTGGGTTTTTGTTTAGGTACTGGTGTTACAACTACAGATTTCCATTTATATGGGTATGTTATATTCCTGAGACAGGTATTAATCAATGCTGTGTATATTGGACTAATCTCTTTCGCTAGTAATTTAAAGAACCTATTTGGTATTTTAGATCATCCTTGTGATGTATTGATGTCAATATGTTTAAATAAATCTTCAATTTGTTGGCAGTTTATTTCGGGAATGTTGTAATTTCTATTTGATGTTTTCGCTGGTTGGTCATTAACTTTAAAATCATTGAATCGTGAGAAATGGCTGTTTAGTAGCATTGCCTTTTCTTTATTTAACAATAAACTGTCATTTTTTGTATTAGTTTTATCTTAATTTCTTGACAGATGTTCTCCGACATTTTTCCAAAACGATCCTTACTTAGCTGGAGTATTCTATTGACAATTTGTTTTTGTATTTGATTAAGTTTCTTATTGTTTAACTTAATGAACATACGCTTTTGCTTGAGTAATTTCTTTGTAAGTGGATCTTCAATTTTTTCATTTTGTAGTAATAATGTTGAGTCATTTTGGACTTTTCTGAAATGCTGCAAATTTCTTTTTCTATCATATCTACAGATTTATTTACGTTAGTGCTATCAATTAAATCGCTCCACTCTGTGTTTTCAATTTGTAGTTGCATTATATCAATATTGTAAGAATCGGCAGTATTGAGCTTTATCTTGTTAGACACTTTACGATAACTTTCCTGTTTTGGGGTCAGAGTTATACTGAGATGAGAAGCAATGTTAATTTTACCCATTGGTGTGTCGTATTTAATTTCGTAGTGATCTGGTTTTGGGATGTATGCAACATCTATTTGGCTTTTATTAGGCATAAAAGTATACTTATTAACACAGTTGAATAGCCCAAATGCTTTAACACAATCCAAGGATGGTTGATTTGCATCTCCAATAATTATAATGTACGCTCGTGGATATTTAGCCATAATATGTTGAATTGCCTTTACTAACACTTCGTTACATTTCTTTTTGTTACGACGAGGAGGGAGGTAAATATTTACTATCACAACTACGGTAAAACCGCCTGGTAAGAAAGGTGGCCCACAGACAATTGAGATTAATTCAATATTTTGCTCAGTAATTTGCTGAAACATTTTTGGTCTATTCTTTACCCATTGCTTATTTACGTGTACTCATATGTCAATATCTATGAAAATATTGACTATTTTAAATGCAAATTGCACCAAAAATTTGATTTTTTTGGTAAAATGAAGTTTAGACCACTGGCACATGCCCCGCTCAAAAAAATCATTGTTTTAAATTTATCTTGTTCTTAGATAGCCAAAAAATAAATTACAGGCAAAGTTATGAACAAAAAAGGCCATGGGGGATTCGCCCCCCTCAGTGGGTTTAGGGTTAAATATTGGATTCTACGAGGTGATTATTCTGTCGAGTTTGCTCCAATTTGTGAGTTCAAGCTTTTTCTAATAAATATAAAATTACACATGGTATAATACAACTCTGTAAAATGCCCTTAAAACCATTACTAACATAAAATAATAAACAAAAACATTTAGTACTTTTTTATTTTGACTTGAAAAATACCAAGTAGTACGCGCTTTTTCAGTTATTCGCCACATGCTGTTGGCAGTGCTACACAGTATTTCATAGCCTCGTGACTATTATTATCAAAGCCATGTCTAGTTAGGTTTTTCAGAAGAATGTCATGGTTTATGCTATCAAATGCTTCGTATATTTTTAGTAAGGGCCAATAATCCATCTGTAGTTGAATAATTAGCTCTAAATCCAATGTGAATTTTCGATAATATATTAAATTTTAAATAGTTATGTATTTATTTGCAAATAATTTTTTCAAAGATTTTTGGGAATACATTTGTAGCTGAGATTGGCCTATGATTTTTACCATTTAATGGGTCTTTATTATAAACAGGAGGTTCGTCCTAATACTTAAAAAACATGGGGAAATTGTTGATTCTTATGCAATCGTTTATAATAAAAAGTAAATGATCGACAAAGTGCTTTATATATTTTTAATAATGAAGTGATCCACAAGATTTATCTGAAATTTAGTGATTGCACTCAATAGCTGAGATATTGAAATAAATGAAAATGAGAAAAGTGATGTAAATTGCGGTGGCAACTTAATATCAACTTTTGGTCCCATGTATTTGCCTAGATTGATAAATGTGTCCTTTAAATGATTAGCAATTTATTTTTGATTAGAAACAATATTGCCTTCAATTATATTAGTTTCTCATGTTCTACCCTTAATTGTAATTTTATCCATGAATCTGCATTTGTCCTTAGATGTAAGTAGTTAACAAATCCCTGCGTAAATTGTTTGAGAGAACCTATTTCCTACTTAAGATTCTTAAATTCAGTTTTTAAACGGATGCATTGTCCATTCATGTCTCTGATTTTATACCATATGTTACGTTTCTTATGTTCAAGTACTCGGAGGTGAGTGTTTGAATATATATTAGTGGTTAGACTACATTTTGAATGATGTTTCATAAATTTCTTCTTGTAAGTGCAAGAATGTCAAGGCATTTTTTAATGTTAGATGCAATGAATTTAAATATTTTATTCAGGTCATATAATGTATATATGTAGTCAAGAGGCAAAATTTTAAAAATTTTCATAAATTTCTCATCTGAAAAATTTGCAAAACTTTTTGAAAATGCTAGTTTTCTTTTAAAATTGTTTTGACGTATATTAGATGTGTGCACAACAAGCTGTTTAAATGTAGGATTCATTATCCATGTGTGAATTTCCGTGAAGAATTGTGTTGTTAATTAGTGCATTCATTCTTGTTGGCATTGCTTTATTTACAATTTCTAAATTGGAATTATCATACAAAGTATCAATTAGTTATATCTCAGAATCATTTAAATAATTTGTTATAGTATATTGTATAGTTATTTGCTTTACTGGAAGCAAGCGCAATTTCATTCAATAAAAACTTTCCTGAAATTTTTAGTGAGGCTATAGCCATATTGAGAAAGGTGGTGGCCAGATAATTTTCCTAAGAAATGTCGATCCACATAGATTAAAAAATTTCATGGTACAGTTCAAGGTCGCACCTGCGCTTAGGATTTAGATATTTAGGGAATATAATTCCTTCACCTCTTCCATGTTGTGCTTTGCTAAAAGATCCGTTTTTTCTTTATTCGGATTATATAAGTCAACGCAGCATAATGGTTCCAACCATGTTTCTGTAATTGCATAGATTGTATGTAAATCAAAATTTTCAGTGATTTCAAAAGTTCTTAACCTAATAATAAAAATTAAATGTACCAACAAAGTGATGTATATAAATAGAATTTATTATAAAGTTTCACAGAGAAAAATATTAGCAAAATTAGTGAAACTAGTGACAGCAGAAGCAGGTACACTATGGGAAGACCAAATTGAGATAAAGAAGAAATGTGAGGAGTTGATTTTTAGAAATTCGAGTGTTAAACCAAAGATCGATTTCTATAAAAGTCTATAGTGTGAACACTCTATCTGCTCTTTTATCAGCTGATAAAAGTCGATAGTTTGAACAGTCCATCCGATTTTTTGGCAAAACAGCCAGATTACTCTCATCTGATAATTTATCAGCTGATAAAAGTTGATAGTCTGAACGGTACTGAGACTAGTCGAATAGCTACTTAAAACTAATTGCTTACTTCTCAAGTAGGGAACAGACTTTCAAAATTTAAATTATTGTCTTTGAAGTATTCCAACTTCCAAATATGCAAACATTATTTACATTCCAAAATACACCAATCAATAAACGGATGTTGTTGTTTTTTTACTGTCAATCAAAAGATGTTAATTTATCATCTGATAAAAATCGATAGTCTGAACGCTCTTCCAACTCTCCTTTTTCTGATAAAAATCGCCAATGTGAACGAAAATAATTGCATTTTCGACTAAAATCTGATGATAAAAGTCGATAGTGGGAACACACTTTTAGCAAAGATCCAGCGAATACTGCGATGTAGAAACCTGTCAAGCTTAATAGAAGAGGAATTTAGATCCCATGTTGAGAATTATAGCAAAGAGTGGAGAGACAATATGATTTAAAGAGAATTTTAGTTGGAAGAAGAATTATGTGAACTCGGCAGTGATAACATAAGGAAATAGAGGAGAATTTCTTAGTTTTTAATGAAGGAGGAAATTATCCTTTTTAACACTACTATAATAAGCCTGCTCTTTACTTTCTATTTTATACATGAAGCATTAAACTTAAAATTATAAAACGTATTTGCAATGAATCTCCGAAATTATGTCCAGCATATGCATGCGACAAATATCGCACCAAAAGTTCAAATGTTGAAATTAATTGAAAATCCGCATGGCATAGTTGCGCAACAAAAATTTTACATCTTGACACCCTTTAGGCAAGGCTCACTTCAATGTACGCTGCATTGTGAATGGTTATTGTGAAATTAAATGTTATAGTTTTAGATTGATTGTTTTTGCTTAATCCCAAACCGTCCAGGTGGAAAATTATTTCCTCTACCTAAAGACCTTAATTTGGTTATGGACTGGCTTTATTATGCGTGTACAAAGTCGAGACAGGCAATAGATTCGTTATGGTCAACATTTCATTTAAGTAAAATCGAAAATAAAATAGTATCTTTTAAGATGATACTACGCATAATAGTAAGCCTTCAGTCTAAATTTGGATGTCCTTTCAATTTCTTTTAATGCATTATCAAAGCTGTCCTTGCCAATCAACACTACAGGTTACCATTCATTTTAATGTCACCAAAATGCGGGCGCTATTAAATAATTGCTTATTTAAACACCACTTTGTTTATTTTTTCTTTCAGTAGTAAACATGTTAAACATGATATCCAAATTCGTTGAAATAATTTTTCATGTTTCTATGTTATTTAAAGTTTTATATTTTGTTGTTATTGCCAAGCATTTTTACATTTTCTATAAATTTGAAACACATTTATAAATCAATTGCACAAAAACAAAGCCGTGCAATGAACCTCCCTGGGCTAGGATTTGTACTCACCGTTTCCTAGTAAGTTGTAAAAAATTTACTTTGATTCCTATTAATATTTTTTATTGCAGCACACGTTGTTGTGTTACAGTATTTCAGTATCGTTCTAATTACTTGCAACATTTCTGATAGCAAAACAGCTATAAATTACCTCTTTTATAACAACGAAACGAAATGTAACATCGCTATCCTCCTTTCAAACGTACACTATTCATTAACGACAATTCAATAGTTTATGCCATCTGAGCCGGTTAACATTTCAATAACATAGTAACAAGCTTATCCGAAAGTTACTACATTATCTGTGGAACCGTACCTTACAAATGTACAGTGACGTTTCTCATAGTTCATGATGTATCACATCAACGGAAGCAGAACGGCCATAACGACGCTGCAGCATAAGTTGCATTATTAGTTTATTATTTCTCAGGTTCGGGTTGGGTCGGGTCAAGATTGATTCAGAACATTTTGACTCATAGATTTTACGCAGGATTTGAGAGCGTCGAGCACAACCAATGCGCATGTATACGATTGTTTTCTGATCATCATTATGGGACTATAGTGTTGTCTTACGGGAATGTTCAGTGAGCCAGAAGTTCGAATTTTGATTAATCGAAAATACTGTGCTTATCTTTCATTTTTTATAAAAAATTAAGCCATTTCATGAGTGCAATTGGGCTTGAAGCAAGGTGCACATAAGAGAAGTAATGACATTAAAACCATCATAATAGTTTCATTTACAAAATACTCTGATTTTACAAAAAAAAACTATGAAAACTTTGCTCTTTTTGCACCGTCAAATGACGTTTTGGAAACATTGTACTTGCATAAATTGGAAAAAAATGCATTTATTAACTTCTTGATATAGACAGCCGACACTTCTAGATTTGTGAAATACATAGACTTTGTCATGTCAAGTAACATGGAGAATCCGCGACAACAGTGGTTTGTATTAGTCTTAAAAAATATAGGAGCATGCAAAAAAAACTAAATCATTACTTGGAATAGCAAGACCACCTCGTGATAAGCAATCAATAAATCCAAGATTATAATGGGATTCTTCCCTGGTAATTTTCAAATGGTGTTCATTTTTGGCAAGGTGTTCAGCAATATAGTTGAGAGATTCCCTTTTAATACTGTTAAGACTGGACGCTCTTGACATTAAACTATCCAACAAATTTAGATCTTCATCCAATGGATTATAATGGTCACACATGTGCGTGCCTGTCGTTGGGTAATCACGCAATATGATAAAGCACAAGCAAATGTGCAACATCGAGTTTGTGTCTTTCTAAGACCTGGCAAGCTGAAATGTAATAGTTACTTATGGCAGATTGGCGGACATACTCAAAATAGTTTTCTAAAGCATCACTTTTCATAGAATCGCAGACATACCCATGAATGTTGCAATGGTTCATCAGTGTTCAACAAATATCTAGACAACGACACCAGAGCAGAACTTGATACTTTCGAAAGACATAATCGTCGTTGTTTAGAATTAACAGGTGCCATATAGCCGGCAAGTGAAGACATATTAGTAAAAAATTTAAACTTGAGTATTTTTCACTAGCAATAACAGGCCGATCAATGTCATTAAGCCTTGTAAATAAATTGTTTTATTATTGACGATTTTCCAGAACTTTACAATAATCCGGATAAATGCAATTGCATCATCTTTAGATGAAGAAAATCACTCCGCTCAAGTGCTTAGTCTTTGAATTTTTGAATAGAAAGCACAACAACTACTTAATGATGAAAGCTTCAGAATAGAATTCTATTTAGATTTAAACAAACGAATGATGTCATTCCAATCTGCACACTTTGGTTTTCGTTGTGATAAGCTCTCTTCAATTTGTAAATTGTCAAACGTTTCGTCTCAGTTATCCAGTTATTCCGTATAGATTTCAATAAATGACAGGTATCACGAAATATCCAAATGCGAGTGTTTCTGCTATTTTCACCGTGATTTAAAGTTAGTTACGATTTTGGGCAATCTGGGATTGTAAACAATTGTGCAAATTTGCAATTACGGCTGTTACTGTCAGTAATAATGCGATAAACAGATCCACCAACCTCTGTAATTGTTGAAATTGTCCTTCGTTTTGAAAAGCTGCTCATTGGCATTAATGTTATACACAGGAACCATGCGTACAACGATCTTTAGCGTCGTGAAAGCCATTTTAATCATGAAACACAATAATCTTGTCGCTAAATTGTCCGAATTTTCACTATTTCCGCAAAGAATTTCACCATGATAAGATAGACGAGCACTAGTATAAACTTCATCGATTATCATTGTGCAGTATTTGGATCTTTCTTCTCGAGATTTGAAAAATGAGCGCAATATGGATTTTATCCCCATATTATGGATAGACGATGCCAAACGTTGAAGCGTCCTAATATTATTATTATTATTATTATTATTATTATTATTATTATTATTATTATTATTAGGCTATATTACCAAAAATATTGGAATTACATAAACAGTGATAAATAAAAATATACAAATGTATCCAATTAGTGGATCTGAATGTTCGGCATTTAGAGCATCCGCAGCATATGAGAAAAGTGCATGAATTGTTAATGTCGAAGGAATGCAATCTATCAGCAAAAAGGAATTAAGCTGTGTTTTCAATTTCGCCGGTGAAGTATTAAAATGTCGGGTATCTGTATTTCTCATTAGATAATTTTCTGTGTGAATCACACTGGAGAAATAATTGTGATCATCTTTTATAATATTAGATCTCGTTGGAATGGAAATCCTATGACGACGTTTAGTATTCTGAGGCGAGATTTTGAAAATTATTGCAAAGTCAATGTCTACTTCTATTAGAGATACGATTAAGCAAGAGTAAGTCATGATACTAAAAAAGATATGAAATGAGCATAGTTACTTAATCGAAGCAAATCAATGTAAGGTTTGTGGAAAAGTACTGTAATCCAACGAAATTGTCTGGCGGAAACCAGATTTGTGAGATGTATAGTACAATTGAAAGTACATGAGTGTAATGAAGTTGATATTTGCAAGATAGTGAAAGTGACAACGGCATTACTTTTCGTAGTAAAAAGGCCGACTTTGTACATTTTTCGATGATCTTATTACCATGTAGATTCCATGAGAGATTTCAGCTGATAAATAACCCTAAATCATTCACATAATTGTTGGATTTTAAAGAGCCGAATGATAGACTAATTTCAAAATTAGGAGTAAAAGATCTAGATCGAGGGAACTTAATTACTGTTTTGCTGTGATTAAACGTCATGTTGTTATTCTGAGCCCAGTTACTAATTTCAATTTCGTTCAAAATTATTCTTTGATAAGTGCAAAAAATTTGTAATCATCAGCACATAGGAAAGGTGAAGGACAGAGAAGAGACTCAGGAAGATCATTGATGAATACCACGGAGAGTAGAGGGCCCAGAACACTACCTTGAGGCACACCTGTTTTAATTGAAAGAGGTTGAGAAATCGCATCTTTAATTTTTACACACAGGCTGCGATGAGAGAGATAGCTAGATATGAGGCATATGATGTCGTCACCAATATTGAAGCGTCTAAGCTTACGTAGTAATATTTTTTGATCTACTTTGTCAAATGCATTTTCAAGATCCATGTAAAGACTAGTAGTTTCACCATTATTATCAATATTTTTGTAAATATTATCAAGATATAATAGTAGCTTTAACGTGGTGGATCTCCTTTGTAAGAAACCGTGCTGACAAATCGTAATTTTAGGAGAGATATGCGGATAAAGATGCTTGAAAATTTTCTTTTCAAAGATAATTGTGAGTCAAGGAAGAATACTGATTGGTCTATAAGAGCCAACATTGGTCCTATCTCCACTTTTGAAGAAAGGCATAATATAGGCAATTTTCCAAATGTCAGGTATTATCATAGTAGCTAAAATTAAAGAAAATAACTGAAGGACAAGCAGAGCACCGTATGAAAAAGCTTGCTCAACAGCAAAGGTGGTATTCCATCTGCATGGGCATTTGAGGACGAGCTTAAATTTAAATGCTTGAGTACGTCTCCATAAGATATAACAAGGTTTTGAAACGTTAATTGATCAGCTGTTGGTGTAAATTGAATAGTACTCCAATCGTAGTAATCAAAAGAAACCGGATTACTGAAGTTCGTAATAAAATATGAGTTAAACAGTTGAGCAATTTGAAAAGAGGAGGTAGCGGAAAGGATGTTGAGATTAATCCTTTCTGGAATTGTTGCATAGTTTAAAAGATTGCGAATATATTTATAAGCCAAGTTCGCATTGAAATATTTAAACGAGGAAAACATTACCTCCAGTTCTACAGGGTCTGAAAGCACTTGTTGAGGACTCAAAAGCTGTTGATTATCACGTTGCGGATAATGACGAGAGTATTTTCGAGGCTCAGTATTAACCTTATTAAATAAGTGTACGGAATGCGAGAAAAATAATGAGGTAAAGATCGTCGTTTTTTACGTTTTTTGGGAATGAAAAAGATCATACTACTGATGATAGTGTGAAGCCAAACATTCAATAAGATATTTGGATTGTATAGTAAAGTAGAGATGTCATGAAATTAATTCAGATATAGGCTGAATGATTCATAGCATCCTTTTAAAAAAGTGAATTTAGGCAGACTATTATTCTCACTGATCGTAAAGGGAAAGCCCATTTTTAGTGTCGGGCAAAACAAAATAATTTTGTGATCGGAGCTGGTAGTATGAGAGTAGTGAAGATCACAAATAGTAGTCTCGTTTGTAAGTACTAAATCCAGTATATTACCCTTTGAGTGAGTGGGTTGATCAATATGTTGAGAGAAAATGTGAGGAAAAAATGTCGAGAAAATTGTTCTCACAGACCATATTCGAGGCATAAGAATTCCAGTCGACATTTGGAAGATTGAAATCTCTGCACATTAGAATTTCATTATTGCAATAATTATGAAATTGATTGTACCTTTTGTATAGACGAATTATGTCTTTAAGGCAGGTATCAAAAAATTTGGGATCCACGACATATTTACTACTAATTGGGGAGGTAAGAAGGCAATTGCAGGCCAGTTCGCAAAATTCCATGTAACTTCTGTGAATGTGAAGCCAAGTAAATGCAGAAATAAAGTCCACCTTGCTATACAAATGTGAATTCTTTGGTTGGTTAAGCAATTGTAATTGGCCATATATAAATTTAAAGTGTTGACTGACACTGTCACCCGCATGATCGTCATCAGCTGATTCTTTATCAAACAAAGTGTTTTTCAAAAATGTTATTACGGTATTCAATTCACTCCATCTACTTATTTTCTTTGGGTTGGTAAGGAATGGCATATCATTACTGCTAACACATTCTAATTTCCTGTAGACATCGAAACTGGTCTATTGTCCAGAGAGAATAAGGTTCTAGTCTGATTTTCGAAAATAAATGAATACTGTAATCAGATAAAATCATATCATTATACATTTTTGAATGAGCATCTGTGCCAATGGTTTCGAACACTCGAGGAACATTTATCAGAGCGTGGATTTGGTGGTGGTATTCGTATTATTGAAAATAGCACATTGGGGAAAACTGTGGGTGGTTCATTAGGGACTACATGGGCGCCTTGAACTTGCTTCGACTTAAAATATTCCATCCAATGAAGCTTACATATTACAGAATTCTTTCTAGTATTTATTTTATTCGCATTTGGAAGGCATTTCAACCATTGATTTTGCATGTCTTCATTTTGGGGAAAACGAAAAACAGGAACTGTAACCTTACACTCTTCTTTCGTTGCATCATACCCACTACGACATCCATAAAGTACACATTTTCTTGGCATTATAATCTAAATCTGAAGCAGCTATTTAAAGCTCGTCTAAATCAATGCATACTTAAAAGATAAATTGTGGGAAAACAAGACAGTTGTATTATTGTCTTTTTCTCTTCTGCAATGCTTAATATTAATTTGTAGTAAATCTGCGAATGAAATTGAAGAACTTGTGCATGTGTGCATTTTTAAAATTGCGCATGTACTTTTTGGAAATATAATTGCTGTGGTTTTTAATGTTTTTGCTTAATAGATTTTCAGCCTCCAATAAATTAAGCATATTTTGGATGTCGTGACCTTCTCTTATGTACACCTTGGCTTGATGAAGTCGTCATCGTGCTTTGCATTAGATTTGTATATCTGTTCAGATTCAGGATCGTGAACTCAGGTATTTGAATTTTCAAAGTAATTGAAAGTAGTTTGTCAACTTGAACGACGCTCAGGTTTGTACTAACATCGCTGTTTCGGATATCAATATTCAAATAATCGAGGATGTGCTATGCTATGAAATTTTTACTATTGCCCCTAATTTGCAATCTATGTAATGGTTCAGGTCAATTTTTATTAACTTTATCAGCCTTCCTGTATATGTCAAATACAGTCTATTTATTACATTATTACTGATATGTTTGTCGTAACTTAATTTATAATTATTAATTGTAGTAGTGCGAACTAATTACATGTATATTAGACTTAATATTCGTAGGTATTTACTAAAATTATTGGACCATATCTGTGTGATTGTGTGATAGGTTTCATTTTGAATGTCAAGATCGCTGGTGATGCGTACCAACAAATTTCAATTCTAGGTGTGGTATAATTACAAAACTAGAATGAGCTGGACTTGTAAGACCACTTATTCCAAGAAATTCAAACTAGTTTTAGAATAAATTGGGATTTTATCATATAAAGACCGCGGGATATGTTTTTATTATAATGTTCAAATGCGTAATCCGCAATTTCGCCTATTGTTCATAACAATTTTAAAACCGCGCCAGCTCGATTCTCTAGATTAGATAAAACTATCGCTGTTAATGCGCATTACTAATGAATTTCCAGATTGCTTACTAAACAACAAATTCTACAAGTTTGTGAGGTCTGTGGCGTAAACACAATCGAAGCAATTGTAAATTTTTATATTGTTTATATTATATAGATATATCATATGTTCGTTCTACTATAACCCTATTTCTCTTTAATAGGCGAACCAGCATCTCTAAGTTCAGATTAAAATGTAGTTTCTAATTAATTCGAATTTCTAAGTTACGAAATCTATAATGGTAAAAAAAGCGTCGAAATCCACACCGGGAACGAAAAATTGTTGGCTTCTTTGACGTGGCGCTGTGCTCATCATAGAATAGAAGTTAGCGACATGTTTAGTAAATCTAGTTGTCATGAAGTAATTAAAAATTGCGAGCATCTGTTATCAAATCACATGCCGCGGCAACGAGGCAGTGCAGTTACGAAATGAGACTAGTGGCCGACAATGACATACGTTTCTATTCTCAGCCTTTAGGAAATAAATGCTTTTGAAATGTATATCGTGTAGTGTTGACAATATTTGTGTTCATGGTTTCAAAGCCCAATCCGTGCAAGCTATTGACAGTTTCAATTACTTTATGTATTAATTTTTTCTTTCATAGAGTCATCAACTCCTTTAATAATTTAGTTTACTGATATTACTACAGTTAAATTTAAATCTTCATAATTTATGTGAAATTTTTATGTTATCAGTAGTTTTTACTAAAACATTTGAACGAACTAATTTACTAACACAATATTTCATACAGGGTTTCGCGTTTATTGGATATCTGGAAAGCATTTATTTTTACATCATTACTTGCTGTCTGGAAGTTGCGCGTTGTTCGGCCTGGAACTAAAGCCCTGAAACTGATAGCTTAAAACGCGCAGACTCCCTAATAAATGAATCATTTTTTGAATTATATAGCCGTAGTAAGGTTGCGCTGGTTGTAATAACTTGCTTTTAATTTAACAGCACGATTAATTGGAAATTTAAATTGGACAATCTAAACATTCGAAAGTGCACTGATGTTATTAATTATTACTTTAATATTCTCGCAATGATTTAATCACGGAACACGTGTGCATGCTTGTATTTCAATTCTATAATTTTATATTATTATCGTGATATGTCGTAGATAATTCATTACACGATTTTAAGTGATGCAATGGATTTAAATGTTTATGTATAAGAAATGAATCACAAACACCTCATTCGTGTTATTTTATACAATGGGCTGTAAATATCAGTAACACTTGAAACATTTTAGTCTGGAATCACATTACCGACATTGAAACAGTTTACGTTTTCTATATCTGCATCGCCTTAATTGCTGCTGCAAGTTTATTAGCTTTCGGAAGTCTAGCTCTTGCTATTTTTAATTATCTCACTAAGCCAAAAGAATTCATTTGCGGACATCCTGGTGTACTCATCCTTAATTGTCTACACTGTAAGATTTTTTTAGGTTTATCTATATTTTTGTTTTAAAGAATTGTTTTCATATGGTTTATAGATAAGAACATTTTCGGGTTAATTCATTAAAATGAGATATGTATTACCATTGTAAATGGTTTTACTGTTGGATTTTAAATCATGTTTATTAAAATTATGAAAACATAGCTAGATTCGTTATTTTAATTTCATCAGGCAAAATGGATTTCTGGTAAAACAGTTGCAAACTTTAAAACNGGAACAGACTTCCAAAACAATAATTATTGTTGTTGAAATATTTCAACTTCAAAATATGCAAACATTGTTTACATTTCAAAACAGACCAATCAATAAACAGATGTTGTTATTTTTCTTACTGTCAATCAAAAGATGATAATTTATCATCTGATAAAAAATCGATAGTCTGAATGCTCTTCCAACTCTCCTTTTTCTGATAAAAANTGTTTTAAAGAATTGTTTTCATATGGTTTATAGATAAGAACATTTTCGGGTTAATTCATTAAAATGAGATATGTATTACCATTGTAAATGGTTTTACTGTTGGATTTTAAATCATGTTTATTAAAATTATGAAAACATAGCTAGATTCGTTATTTTAATTTCATCAGGCAAAATGGATTTCTGGTAAAACAGTTGCAAACTTTAAAACCATTTTAATTATTCAGTCATTCTAATTCAATTCGTAAGTGTAAATAGGCGAATTCTGCATTTGAAATAACTGCATAGCTAGGAATTTCTGAAGCCCTCATCCGTTATTGTCTTGATCACGAGATTCTCAATTATTCTAAAAATTTTCCAATCGCTAACATTCAAGCTTGTTTCCGCAGAAAATTTAAGTACATGCATTTGATCGCTGGATTTTACGAGTGTAGCAATCACCGTAGTTTTTGAACATGCCAATTCTGAATTTGAGCAATCACTGCCAAATTTAAAGTAGTCTATGAGTAAAAAGGAATTTTGTTAACTCTCTACGTAATTATGCGCCATTTCATGGCAGAAACTCGTCTTTTTACGTTGATATTAAATGCATACTTCAACCGCGTTGTTTGTTACTATTTAAAAACACATAGGGTTTTAAGAAAGTATTAACATCATAAGAAAATCAACATTTTAAGTGTTCAGCAATAGTCATTGTATTGGACATTGGAACAGTTTTGTGATTTGTGCAGAGCTTTAAGAACCTTCTTTATAATTTATTCATATATGGATTACCTTTATTTAATAGCAGTGAGAAATGTATTTTGAACTCCTTCGATGTGCAAATTTCTGATAATATACAAATGATTTCGCATGTTCTTAATATGAAATTGTGCATGATTCTCTTCCATGTTAATAACATGGAAGAGATTTTTCGCTTAATCTCAGAAACGGTGTTTCCGTTTGTATGTCACATGATCTATTTCCAGAGATTTTTATTTAAAAGTTATTGATTGTGATAATTGGGAAAATATAATTCTTAGCGTTAATAGACTTAAAATATTTAAATAAGCATTTGGCGTGTATTCATTTCATTGCTACATCAATAAAGAACTTTCAATATATATATATATATATATATATATATCTCCCGCTAAATGCTTTTTAAAACCTCAGCATGACCGCGTTTCCTAAAATAAACCTTTGAAAATTTGCAGGGTAGTGTCTCTTTAATTTACCTACCCCATGGTAAATATATTTAAGTTCGAGTGAATACTGCGAGAGCAATGGTAAAAAAATAGGTATTTTGGGGAAAAAGTGCGATTGCCGCTAAATGCCTTAGAAATTTCGGACCGTTTAGCGCCAAATGTAAGGTTTTTGCATTTTCCATAAGCAAAGAGCGGGAAATATATATATATATATTTTTGTCCTTGTTAGTCATATTCTAGCAAGAGATCCGAGACATTTTCGATTGCAACATGTAATTCAAATTAATCCTGAATCATCATTTCTGTCAGCAGATTACAAATTTGAAAAGCTTCAAAATAATGCAATTTTTCATTTCTTCGCTGAGCTGGGCCAACCTGTATCCAGCGAGAGCTCATCTCATTAACTGGTTAATTCAATCTCAGAAATACAAACGCAAACGTTGAAGACTGTGTACCAACAGAACTATTTTTTATGGGAGTGGACCAAAGTGAATTAGGGCTCAAAATACATTAATGTTTTTTTGGTGGCACAGCGGTCCCAGAAAAGACATTTCTAGGCGACACTTCAATTCTTAAAAGTGGTAATCTTATTACTGCCACTATGAGGTATAGGACTGCAGGCACATTTGCTCCTGTATATAATATCTCCTCGAGATTTCCATGTTACTTGTGTAGCTCATTTATTTACATTCGTGCTGATTTCCTTGTGGACTCTCTTGTTGCTCGTGTAAGAGCATTCACTGTGAAAAATCAATAGAAATCAGTGTTCGGCTCAACATGTACTAACACGGCAGGGGACATGGTTTGAAGCTGTTAAGTTTTATTACAAAAATGTCGTACACATTCGCAAAATTATAAATACTTTTTGATGTAAATGTAATTCTGTTGAACAAGGCAAAGGAGGTTGGTTGTGTTACTGCCTACCATCATCAAGGACATGGAGAAAACGAAGTACAATATTTTTTAGGTGTACATCAACTTTTGCAAATTGGTTTTAATCAGGATTGTAAAAACATTGGTGAATATGTCAGGAAGCCGTTAGCGTAAACTGACCTTAGAAAGTTTGTGAAATACAAGCGTGAACACGATCTCGTCTGACCTGCTGTGTTCGCACAATTGTATTGCTGCCAGCAGATAAGCACTGCTGTTGAAAGATCATTCTCAATGCTTAATAAACTATTACAAAGAAACAGACGATTTCCTACCAAAGATATTCGCAATTATAGCATATAGTATATAGTATCGCATTCTCTGCATATAGATTACTTTGCATTTACTCTTGCGTAATAGTAAGTTATTTTTGAAATTTCATTCCATTTGACACAAGCCCTCCCATCTAAATTTCTGCTCCAAACTGGCAAAATAAGTCAGTGGTAAGATTTTGGTAAAAAATTCGCAATCTGAAATTTAATTATCATGTTTTTTTGCTCAAACGCAACTGTTGCCTGCTTTTGACCATGGCTAGAGATGAAATTTGACTGCGGCTATGGCTGGCGCACACCTCTATTAGAAAGTCGCATTAGAAATGAAAATAATTCCTCTTTTAGATAATTTTGTATGCAAACAGAAAGGTACGTTTTGTTTAATGGATTTTCGTTATTTTTGAAAAAGCGTTAGACACAACATATCCGAGCTTTAACTTATAGTTGACACAGCGTATCCTCTGGTTTTATTATATTATTATTACCGTATTTAAATTCTTGCATATATTTTTACTTCGATTTTGGAAGTTTTTATTGTTTTGTGCGTGTAGTCATTGCTGTACCGTCTTTCAAAAAATGTACACATTGAAACTGATATTAACAGGTAGATATCGAGTTTTATTTATTTTTTATGAAGGTTTGTCCAAATTTACATTGATCAACTGTCTTAACAATTCGTTTTTAGTTACGGTAACCGTTGCAGTTGTTGCACTATTTATTGGGCTATTTTTGAAGAGGCTTCGTCAAGATATTCTCCCACCAGAGGATTCTGAGTTTACAGCTCGCAAGCCTTATTTAAGCTATTCATTTTGGCTTCTCGTCATGTCAACATTTTTTCCTCTTTTTAACGTCTTTGCTCTTCTGTGCACTGCTAACTTTAGATCGTATTGTTCAATTTCGTCTGAGAAAACGTATAAACCAGAAGCAGATAAAAATAAAGCGTTAATGTTTTAGCACCACTGCGTTTGCTTAAATTTAGAAATAAATTCAATTGCAATATTTGAGGCTTTACCTCTATATTAATGACTTAGTAATAGCACGGATACTTAAAAAACTGGCATTTCATTTGAAGCGGATTAACATTTCGCAATAAACAACTCTTGTAGTATGATCTCTTCCTTCAATTTGGTCTATTTTTCCTCATTCATTGGTTAAATGCATTATTATAATTTTTCTTCTAGTTTCACTTGTTTGAAAAATATTTAATTTAACACTGCGGATTGGTAAACTTTCTTACACTTGAGTTCAGTGGAATGTGCAATATTTCTGTGAGTTGTGTTTTGTTTGATTGTATGTGCAGTATCTATCTCTGCTAATTGTAGCATATCTAAATTCTTTATGACGTTGTAAATGATGTAGATTTTGTAAATATGTATCACGCTTCATTGTAGTTAATTTGTAAATATTTAAATTGTATAAAAATAACAAAAATTTTTCAATAATTTATGCATTTAATAGTAAAAATAAATTATATATATATATATCAAATTATAAATTGGAATGTAATTTTTTGCATTTTTCATCATTTAAGCTATACCTTTACTAACATTTAATTTTAGTAATATTTTCAAATTTATAGTATCTTTGAAAGTGCTGTTTCTAAATCTTCTGCTATTTAGGTTGTTTTTACGTAATTTGGAGGATAATATTTAAAATGCTTACATTTAACATTTGAATAACTAATTTATCATTAATTTGACGAAAGTTAACTTTTCATGGACATCTTGTCATTGTTCAACATAACTTTATAGATAAAATTTATGTATTGGACGCAATTTTAAAGCCATACTTCATAAATTGTATTAATCTTTAAATGTGATTTTTTCAATTTTAATAATTAATTGGTATTGTTCTACAATGCATTTTTTATCCTCCACTATGTTAAATTCATTAAATATTTTTGAAAACGTTCATTTCTTTACACCCATCTTCTGCGTCTTGTGAATTTTTAGTATCTTGTATAAATTCAAGCTCACTGCCGTTATGATTTTGGCAGCTGCAACTCGGAATACATTGTGAAATAGTGAAACTTTGAATTTTATTTAATTAAAGTAATAACATTAGAGATTAAGCAATTGATACGGATTAGGGTATGTATTAGAACTGAATTCCATTCAAAGTAGATGATTAATATTGAATTCAAATGGAATTATGTTTTATGCAATATATTATATGGATAATTGCTTGCGATATTGATTTCCATGGGTTTAATATCAAAATTGCTCAAACTAGAAATATTTACTTACCATGAAGACTGGGGTATGAAAAATTAAATTGCTGCTTGGTTAGTGATTCTAATTATTTCCGCATGGAGTCTGATCAACATTTTGCATAAATGTTATTCAAACATTAAATGTCTGTAAATTTTGTTATTTCCAAACAAGTAAAATTTTTGATCAATTAATAAAGTAAAAAATTCCCGAAGCTTATTGAACTAAATAAACACTTAAAATTCTTTGAAACCGGTAATTTATACTAATTCAGCCAATAAAGAAATATATTGTGCATATCTATAGGAACGATATTCGATAAATTTGTTAACTCACATTTGCAAATTGATTTCATTTCATTGACAATTTTAAGGAAATTATCAATATTTTATAAAAGCTTTTTGTAATTGTCAAATTATAACGTAGCGTAAAGACGAAGATAGTTATATTAGTTTGAGTAACTTTTAACATGTTGGCATTCTCTAGAATTGAAGTTACTTTGTAGGCATCTCCTGAGTTCATTATGCTGTCCAAACAAAGCTCTTTTGAAAAGCTACTTTTCACTAATGGAAATCATTGCAGCCTTAAGTCATAGCATAAACATAATGTTTATGGAGAGGAAAGGAAGAAAGGCAAAATCTATATTTGGAGTTGCTTTTTACAGCTCTAAATAACGTCAATAAAACAATATGAATAAAAGAACATCGACAAAAATTAATATTTACAACAATAATTACAATTACTAGCTTGGACTATGGCGAATTTAAATTAGATGTGGTCTATTGAATAATCAGTATTATAAAATATAGAATCTCGTAATTTGTATTCAAGCCTTTCCTTTGTATAATTAGAGAATTTTTTAATTTCGTTTTGAATTACTGTGAATTTGTTTAATAGATATAGGAAAATTATTCCATATATTTATGGATGTGTTGAGAAATTTATTTTCATTTTTTGTCATATGTATAGGACTTACTTAAATTTTAGGGTTCTATAATTGTCTAAGCAATATTTTAGAGGATAGAAAATTGGGTTTGTAGTATGGAACAATATTATTAAATAGTTTAAAGTATTTAATACGTTTCTATAAATACTGCACAGTGGATTTAGAAGTTTTGGTTTATTTTTTATTTCGACATTCCTGATATATTAATGATTAATTGCTATTTGCATAGGCTAAAACAAATTGAAATACCGTTATTTAAGGGTAATTAATATTTTCTTGTTGTAAATTCTATATATATATATATTAGTGTGCATGTATATTTCAGACTTTTGTACTGTGACCAATAAATTTAGTACAAAATATAGTTTCTTTTTCTAGACCATTTTATTTGCACTTTTAATTTATTCAAAAGTTGTTGATTTATGTCGGTTTCAGTATGTTTCCATTATTAAAGTGACTTGGTATAAATGTGTGAATTACTTGAAATTTTGCTGTGGTTGGAAGCTGTTGTGATCTATTACTAAGAGTTTTAATTCAAATAGTCATTTTCTTAATAACATTAGTTATTTGTTTCGTAAAATTAAGTTGAGAATAAAAAATTATACCTAAATATTTAAAAAAATTAACTTGTTCCATCATGGAACTTCTATGTATGTGTCATTAAAATCCAATGTAACCTGAGAAACGCAGTGTTAAGTAAAGTGAAATCGATTTTGGTAAAATATCTAGTAATAAGTCATCATAGATACAGCAATGTCTTCTTTAGTAATTGAAGTCACGCATTAGTAAATAGAAGCAATTCAGATAAATATAAAATATTTTTTATTAATAAAACTTGTGTTATCTGAAGCCAGCCCTCATTTGCAGTCAGCTTTAATTCCTGCAAGACGAGTGAACTTCTCATTAACTTTGGTCAAAGCTCTGTCCCTGATCTGCGAGATATTACGCAACAACCTGTAGTGAGTGAAGTTGCTTGGTGTGCACTTTGACAAGGCACTTTCATTTTCTCATCACATCCAGAGCATGGCTAAAAAGCTACTAGTAAGTTGTATTTATTGATGAAATTGAAGCATCTTGGACTTAGCCAATATGAGCTACAAGTAGTATATATTGGGTCGTAGGAGGTTACACTTTTTTCTGATTGGTCGAGAGGTGGGTCGTAGGAGGTTACATGAATAGCGTCATAAATTACAAAAAAATAACGAATCTACAAATCAACATACATTACAAAAAGTAACAATTCTTACAGGCATTGGCTGAATACTTCATATTGCTATTTTAATGACGAGTTATCGTATAGTCATTGTTG
>CABFPE010000063.1:1003741-1023695 GCA_900660155.1 Hofstenia miamia | reverse complement strand
TATATATATATATATATATATATATATATTAATGATTTAAAGCAGTCACAAGCCAGCTTTAGTTTTTAAGTTTTTTCTTAATTTAGCGAAACTATGCCAAAATATGACTTTTATGACATTTCAGCCACAAATACAGAGTGTAACATCTAAAGGTCAAGATTTCGCGTGCAATTGTATTTTATCTCGAAAATGCAGCATAAAAATTTTTTGTTTGTTTATCTTTACTAAAAAATAGCATTTTTTATTTGAGCACTTTTATTTTAAAAAAATGTCGTTTTCATTGCAACAACGAGCAAAATGTGCTGCGTGTTTGAAACACAAAAAAGTGGGTTTTGTGCAACGAAAGTTTAGATCAGTTTATGGAAAGAACGCGAAAACACCTACAGCTAAGAGTATCCAAAAGTGGCATACAAGACTAATGGAAACAGGCAGCGTACTTGACAAAATAAAAACAAAAGAAAAACCCCAAACCTCTGGTGAATCTCTTGAAAAGGTCAGGGTCGTCTTCACTGAAACCCAAATTCTTCTTTAAGGCGTGTTGACCTTGCTAATGGGATGAGTCATCAATCAGTTTATACTTGTCTGAAAACTCTTAGATGCCACCCGTATAAACTCCAAACAGTTCAATCTCTATGTGAAGAAGATTATCGGTGTCGAAATGACAAAGAGAAATTAAAAGAATTAAAGATGATAAAAATCATTTACAAAATCTTACTTTCTCTGATGAAGCACATTTCCATCTGGATGGGAAAGTGAACCGTCATAACTGTCGATACTGGGCTCCTAAAAATCCTCACTGGTATTCAGACAAACTTTGCATTCACCTCAAACAAGAGTTTGGGCTGCAATTTCTAACCAAAAGTGTATGATCCTTACTTTTTCGACAAAACAATAACAAGTGAAGCCTATTTAAGGATGCTAAAGGTGCAATTCTACACTGGATTGCCAAGAAAAGAAAAGAGAACAGTGATATTTATGCATGGTGGTGCTCCACCTCATTGGGAAAGCATTGTAAGAAGCTTCCTTGATGAAAAGTTTCAAAACCGATGGAAGGGACGAGGATCACCAACAGTGCCATGGCCTCCACGATCTCCTGATGTGACTCCCTGTGATTATTTCATCTGGGGTTTTATTAAGTCACATGTGTATACAAACAAATCAGACAGTATTGATGAACTCAAAGAGCGTATGAGACATGCTTTTACCTTTATAACCAAAGATATGCTTCAGGCAGTTTTTGAAAATTATCAAGGTCGTTTTCAATGTTTGATAGATAATGAAGGAGAACATATTGAACTTTATAAAACTGATCATAATTAATGCAAATAGTGCTATTTGTTGAAATAAATTGTTTTTTGTTTTTATCCTTTACTTATTTTAATTAAAACTTAAATCTTGACCTTTAGTTTTACACCCTGTACTACCATATTTTTTAAAATGCAAAAATATGACGTTTTATGACATTATAACTTCCTATTTAAATGCAAAATAAACCAACAGAAAAAAAATTGCTTTTATTAATTTCGGTGGGCATAATGATAACATTTATTACTTATTTTATTACTAAAAAATTAAAAACACAACATATGGTTTGTTTAAAGTTTATTCATTTATTAAATATCGAATACACCCCATTGAAATCCCCGTGCATAACACGGGCAGTTTCATAGTTCAATATAATACTAAGGAAGAAGCATTAAATGCTAAACTCCATATATGAACTTAAGTGTATCAACAAAGTTGTAGGCAAATATTTACACATTGCTAGTCCAGGCGACCAGTTTTGTGGAATATAAATATGCAACAGAAAATATGAAATTATTACGAAATGTTACTCAGTGTTGCATTTGTGATTTTGCTTTGCCATCAGATTGGTGAGTTCTTAATTATGTCTTGCATGTTTAATATCAAATTGTAGGTGCTCTGAATGTGCATGAATCTCCAGAGTTGAGTAAGCGCTGGTCATTGCCAACATGCCAAGGGCAGTTTCAATGTGACAATGGCGGATGTATTGGTGTTCTTTTCCTTTGCAACGGGAAAAATGATTGTGGAGATTTCACTGATGAAAAGTTTTGCAACAAACCACTGATGTGCAATGACGACGAATTTCTGTGTAAGTTGGGCATGAAATGTATTTCCAAAAAATGGCTTTGTGATGGGACTGAGGATTGTGCTGATGGTTCAGATGAACGACCTTCTTCCTGCCCAATGCTTCCTCCAAAGCAACCTAACTGTGCATCCGATCAATTTGCTTGCGATAATGGTAAAATGCTTAAATTGTTGATTTTATGTATTTTTTAGGACGTTGTATGGCCGAAACGTGTGAATGCAATGGACTGAATGATTGTGGCGATTGGAGTGATGAAGCTAAATGCGGCCCACGAACTGAACCTCCTTCGACTACTACACCGTCACGTCTATGCGCGGCAACTGATTACATGTGCAGGGAAGATGGAAGCTGTATTCACAAACGTGCTGTATGCGATGGTGTCAGGGACTGTCCTGTTATTGCTGATGATGAATGGAATTGTCCCGCAACTACATTACCAGCCACAACAAAGCGTGTCTGTGCAAAGGATGAGTATGCTTGTGTAAACGGTGACTGCATTCATCATACGAAAGTTTGTGACGGCCGCAGAGATTGTACTGATGGATCTGATGAACGTAGCTTCTGCACCCCAATTGAACAACCCCCACGAATGGAAGAAATTTGTGTTGATGGGGAGTTTGTATGTAGGAATAAGAAATGCATTGATGTTGCCAAAGTTTGTGACCAAATTATTGATTGTGAAGATGCTTCGGATGAAGGCATTTTCTGTGCTACTGAGCCACCAACTACCCCTGCACCAAGATGTGAAATGAATGAGTTTGTTTGTACTGACAGTGGAAAATGTGTCCCTGAAGAATACGTTTGTGATGGTCGACCTGATTGTGCTGATAGATCGGATGAAGGTTTATTTTGTCCACCACCCATTACCACTACTGCTGCAGCTGAATGTTCGTTGTTTGAATTCGTTTGCAGAGATGGAAGTTGCTTGCACCATAGCTTAGTTTGTAATGGCATTGATAATTGTGGCGATCGTTCTGACGAAGGTAAATTTTTTATAGATATTATCAATGACATTTCTATTTAGGTAAATTTTGTAAGCGTCCTCCAGTGAAACCTCCAACTGAGACATGTGGTTTGACTGATTTCAAGTGTCGCAATGGGTACTGCATTGATGGGGATCTTTACTGTGATGGCATAAATCACTGTACCGATGGATCAGATGAGGTTTTCTGTCCTACACTTCCCAAATGCACATTCGATAAATTTGTTTGTGATAATGGGAAATGCATAGATGGTGACTTAACATGCGATCGCGTTGACCACTGTGGGGATAATTCAGACGAATCAGCTGCTCTTTGTAAATCAGCATACAGAGATTGCATGCTTAAAGAATACAAATGCAGGAACAATGTTTGCATACCTGAATCAAAAGTGTGTGATATGACAAATGATTGTGGAGACTACACTGACGAATCTTTCTGTCCGCCTGAAATGTGCAAAGGCTATGTTTGTAGCGATAAATCCTTCTGCATTCCTTGGGATTTGGTAATAAAACGATTTTTTTCTTGAACTAAATTTTGTTTAGGTCTGTGATGGCTTAATTCATTGTAACAATGGTGATGACGAAGATCACTGCACTGTGAAACCTCCTTCCAAAATCATTTACTCATGTAATTCTGAAGAATTCTCTTGCTCCAAAACTCATCAATGCATTCCTGTCTGGCAAACCTGCAATGGTCAATCCGATTGTTCTGATAATACTGACGAAACATCCTGCCATATTCCCTTTCTTGGAACTGGTGTGAACCCTAAATGCAATGATCGAATGTTTTTATGCACTGATAAAACGTTCTGTGTCCCCGTTGAAAGAATGTGCGATCATCGCAACGACTGTCCCAACGGTTCTGATGAAATGCCGCACATGTGCTTTAAGCATAAGAAAATTGAATATATTTTGTAATATTGATAATAAAAAATATATGTTTGTTCCTTATACATGTATGTGAGTAACAGACCTAATAAAATTTCTGAAAGCAAATTGAAGTTTATTATGGTAATTATTGAGTGCTTCATATTGTTAAACTTGTACATGGATATTCTGTAAATAGAATGCTGTAGTTACACACAGTAATGACCATATTTTTAATCTAAAATACTATATAAACACACTTAATAGTGTATAACTTTGTTTTAAGGAAATTTCATTAGCTAGCACGTTCTCACTCTTTTGTAACAATGTATGAAAATTGCAGCGCTGTGAGAAACGCTAATTTGTTAAGCAAAAATTAGCATTTGATTTTAGTAGAAGCATCAAAAATTTTTTCAAAAACGCGATTGCCCCGGCATTCGTATAAGAAATACAATTTTGGCTTTTATTGTATGAGAATGGACTATTGTTTGGTTTAGAAGAAAATTCAGTGAAAATTAAGATTTCATCACGTTTTCTTGAGCGAGCTATATAATTGCAATAGAATAATACATTTGTCTCAAAAATGTCTAAATTTTGCCATAATGAAGTTGTTCTGCTGCTTGATTATTTCTACTACTAAGTGCTTAAGATACTAACCAGTTATTTTCAGAGGTTGTTTTTATAAAATTTAATTTAATTTTCCGAATTTACAATTGAAAGGTTTAAACCCTTGCAATTTCCTAATATTGGAATGGTTACTCAAGAGTAATTTTGAAGTTTTTCTTTGTAATTACTTTCAAACTCAAATGACTGTTAATTTTGGCACATCCTATATTTAATTAAATATTAACTATAATGCAAATGAAAACCAACTAAAGCAAGAACAATTAAATCACTGAAAAATAAAACTTAGTAAAGTTACACAAAGAAATGATACATAAAATAAGTATTTTGTTAGAAGTTTTGGGTTATAAAATTTCAGCGCTTTGTATCACCTTGAGTCATTTTCTGCATTAAAACAGTTTATATATTAGCCTGTTTTATCATGGCAACACTTTAATTTTCACATTATTTAGTATGAAAAATTTGATTCTAATGACGATGATATTATTTATTTTAAACAGATGCATTAGAAAATTGTATTTTTTCATTTCGTAATATTTTATTTCTCTCCTCAAAATCACAGACGTGGTCTTATTTACATTTTATTTTATCCAAAATTGGAATGATAATAGGTATATTACGAGTATTAAACAATTTATTTATTTCTTTAGTTCTCATTTTCCTAATCACAAATTTGTCGCCAGAGTTTACACCAAAAAAATTATATTCTTGTATATTTCACAAGGTTATTCAAGCTATATGTCCATAACTTTATCATTAATGTTTTAATGCAATTTAAAGCAAAGTTCAATGATGCTGTTGTGACAGCTGTGTCTTTAATAATAGGTTGGCACTGTTTTTCTACTGTTAACAATGTAACTGTCTTTTGCCACAGCAAAGTACTTGCTTCATTAACATGTGTGAATTGAAAACGGTGTCATTACTCATCCTGGACACGCCCCTGCACTATAATATAAATTCGGTTTTTACTAGTCTAAAGGCTTAATTGATAATGAATAGAAAACACAAGAAGAAACGTTCCAGTATTTACTTTGCGCAGGAAAATCTCAACAGGTTAAACATTCTCCTAAAAGGAAACACATTGAAGTGCTTATGAAGGGTAAGAAAGAGCTCAATGGAGTTTGGACTAAGCAATACCAACATCGTCCATAGAAGTGATTCACAACAAGTATAATCCAAATAAACAGCGTAGGTGGTTATTGTATTCTAAGAGTTAAATCTGATGTAAATCAAGGCTTGAGAACACAAAGACAGCATACAATGAAAAATGAGTCAAAAACAATTTTCAATGTTCATGACATTTAAGAAGCTGGTAATTACAAAGAGAACGAACCATTTGATATTGTATCAAATGACAACGATGATAACTATGTTCCTGGAAAACGCCAGAGAATTTCAAATAATATTGAACAAGAACGACGTAAATCAACAAACGATGTAACCATTCAAATAAAATGAAATACTAATTAAAGTATGCAACAAACTGTGAAAAGCTTAAAATCTTTAGCGGATTCAGGCATGATACAAGCAAATATGCCAGGTGTATCCACATTGTAAATTCACTACCTTCAGTTTAATTCAAAGGTTGCTAATGAAGAAGAATACTCTGGCAGTTGTTTATATTACGACATGAAGTGTTAACCACAAATATATGGCAAACAACGAGAGATAATTGCTGGATTTATTGATGATAAGCTCGGAAGATTTACTGAACGTCGGAATGAGAAGGCAAGCACGATAGCAGACTGATTGATGAGAAACATTTGATGATTACCAAGCTCTGTTCGGATACAGAAGCTACAAATACCAGTAAAATTAGGGGAATGTTTATTCATATGAAGTCTGTTATCAAGACTAATATATGAACCATAACATTTGCACTTACTTTATCTGGTGCTAAGACATGTAATAAACAGTTATTTTCCTGAAAACACTTACCACAGCTCCCATATGAGTGTGTTAAAAATGTAAAGGCAAAATGGGAGTACTTCATTCTCAATACGAGGGTCAGGGTGAATTTCAACATTTTAATGATCTTCCAACAACTGAAGACTGCCACGCTGACTATAGGCTACTGCTTGAGCTTGTTAAAGCCAGAGAATAATATCACTTGGTACAGTCCAGGCAGCAATACGTTTTCCAAAGAATTCACCGCCAATCAAAAACAAGGTGGAATTATAGGGCTATTGATAGCTTATTTATTGAAGTATTTGCAAATGACATTTCAAATGAAATAAGCGAATTAAACAAATTCATTGTTTACTTCTGGTCCCAGCCTGGTTCAATGGCCACAAAACCATTAACTTGAATTTGTTATTGTTCCATCAAAACTTGAACACATCAGGAAGTGCATCTATAAAAAAACATGGCCTTGATGGGCTAGATAAAATGCATTATTGCAATGACAGAGTGGAACGAGCGTATTTAATTGCGAACTTGAAAATTCCGTGCTTTTTCAGCTTAGATTTGCTTGAAGAAGATATGATAACATCTGTAAATTTTAGATATAAAAGAAATACATTCATATTTACTATATTTTTATTTTAATTTTGAAGAATAATGTCAGAACACTCAAAACAAAACACTAGAGATATTACATTTCTACATTGGCACATATAAAATATTTTGATAAATTCAAAATTTGTATTCTGTAGGATATTTTGAATTTTAGTTATAACAATGGTTACGACCGTATTCAACATAAATATGTTCATATAAATTAATTTGAAAGTAATCGTATGCTTAGAAAAATCTTCCTAATGAAGCACTTATTTATATATATAAACATCTAAACATCAGACGAGTACAAAGGTAAAACTATCCATGAAAAATGATGTGCGATATTCTAGAACATTTCTTCCTGCAGCACTAAGCTTTATTAATAATGGAACTCTCTCCAGGTTCCTATAGGAACTTTTTCCAATATTCCTTTTTACATAACACCTTTTGCTATGTACGGGAATTAAAGCTTGGATATATATATATATATATATAGAAATATATATGCAAATATAATATACTGGCCCGCATTAGCTGTCAACGGCCACCTACCTGACCCGGCCTTAAAAGTCTCGGCCGGTCGATAAGTCTGCCAATGTTGTTGCTGTTAAATTTTCGTAGTCCAGACACTAGCTAAGTTCTTAAGCTATTTTCTTGCAGGATTTCTTCACAATATAATTAATAACATTTGTATTGGTATTGAACATCACTAGGCAATATTTTCCTGCAATCTGCAACGAATACTTGTGTCAGGGTGTTCAAGAGCTTAGTTTGGTGCTTGTTGAATTGTTGAAATATACTGTAAAACGGGGTAACTTGGAGCAGCTAAATCAGAAAAGCGTCTTTATTGGAAGATATCGTCCAATTCGATTCCTTCTATTGATGAGGAAGAAGCGAAAATCCTCTCAATGGTAGCGACATTTATTTTGTGAGCCAGTGTACTAGCGTCAGCATGCCTCGCAAATATGTCAAAGGAAACAACAAGTGACCATACCAAAATTACGATGAGAATGATTTGAAGATGGCGTTGGAAGATATTGAGAAAGGCATGTCTTTCAGGAACGTCAGTGCGAAGTATGGTATACGTTTAGAAACTCTGAGCCGCAAGTCACATGGTTTACATGGCAAGAGACCTGGTGCACCGCCTGTTTTCTTCGATTCTGAAGCAGAAACTATCGCTAATACAATTCAACAAGTGACTGCTTGGGGTTATGGATTCACCAAAAATGATTTCAGATTTCTCATAAAATCCTATTTGGATGAAAGTCATCGCGAAGTCACATATTTCAAGAAAAATTTGATTGGAATCGATTTTGTTGACATTTGCAAGAGGAGAAAGTTTTCAATGAGAAGTCCTTGTAACATCAAAGTGGCCAGAGCTTCAATCTCACCTGAGGACATAACTAGCTTTTCAAAAACATTGCAAGTGCAGGTGAAATTTCTCCTGAAAATATGCTTAACTATGACGAAACTTTTGTGTCAGATGATCCAGGAGCTGCGAAGGTTCTTGTTCAAAGAGGAACACGCAGATTCGAACTGGTCAAAGAGAACTCTAAGACAAATATTTCCAATCATGGTATGTGGATCGGCCAAAGGTGAACTTCTCCCACTAATGGTATGTTACAAAGCACAGAATCTCTACGAGGGGTGGGCTCAGGAAGGCCCGAAGGAATTAGTCTATGCAGTGACAAAATCAGGTTGGTTCGAAATGTCGACATTCAAAACATGGTTCACATATATATATATATATATATATCGTTTCACTGTCATCTTCTGTTATTGCTTTAATAATAATATAGCAATAATGTAATAATGAATTGAAAAACTCCAATTATTCAAAATTGGTGGAAATTTTTTAAAATTATTAGCATCATACTTGAAAAATCGTCGATAAGTGGTAAAATTTCGTAATACCGTATCAAAGAGCTGTATTATTACAAGTGGTGTTCCACATAGATTAATTTTAGCTCCAATACTATTTTTAGCTTTTATAAATGACTTACCAAATTGTTCTCAATCACTTTGCTACATTTTTAATGATGTTGTGAAGATTTGAAACAATAATTTTCAAGAATTAATGATTGATACTGAAGAATGATAAAATGGGCTGCAAATAATAAAATGAAATTTGACTTCCACAAGTTTCATTTAATGAGTATCAATTCTTCATACATAGTGCACAAAATAGAAAATGAAAATCTTCAGATTGATACTTCAAAACATTTGAATGATTTAGGAGTTAATATATCATATAATTTATCATGATCATATCATATTTTTCAGAGAATTAAAAACTCCAATATAACAATATTACAACTAAGAAGAAATTTACCTTCAAGACTAACATTATCTACTAAATTTAAATTATTGAAATCGGCTATCATACCAAGTTTATTTTATGCCTCTCCTATTTGGTATGCAAACTCCACAGATATAGACAAACTTGAAAAATTTCAAAAAAAATGTTTAAGATGGATTAGTAATATTGCATACAAAAATGCTTTAATTTACTATAAACTCCTACCAGTTTCATTATTTCTTCAATTAAAGATGTCCATCAATTAATAGATATAATTCATGTGATTTAATTAATATTATAGACTATGTTTCATTTGAATTCAAAAACAATCGAAAAATTAAAAGTCTACCATTTGTTATAAAAAAAACGAAGAAAAATAATAGTGATCATTGGTACTTTAATAGAATTTGCTGCATTGTGAATTATTTAATTCAGAAATACAACTTTGATTTCTTTGGAAATCCAAAAATTAGCAAAAAGAAAATTTACGATATTCTTTATGAATTTTTAAAAAATTCATATGAAAGTAATAGATGTAAACGATTCTTTTTATGTTTATGCAATAACTGCAAAAAATCATTTAATTTTTGTAAATATTAATAATGCTTTTTATATTTATGTTATTCTATAACATTGTATGCTCATCTACAGTTTAATAAAAATATGATAGAATATACGAGCTATCATAGAAATATGTGTTAAGGAAACTGTGTCCATATTTGCGTAAAAATCTGATTTGCACCTTAAGTATATAAATCCTTAATTATGACTTTATAGTTGTAAAATTAAACATTTCGGTGATTTTAAGGGCGCGAACCATCCAATGCCTATTTTTATAGGTACGGGTACGGACCGGACACGGGCACGAGCCTTACCCTAGGTTATAAAAAAAGCGAGGAAGAGATCAGTATCAAACAGAAGATTGGTGCAATTCGAAGAGAAAAGAATCAATGCACTTCAGGTTAACTTTGGCAGCAGCTTGAATGTAGACAGTTACGCAGAAAACGTGCTGCATTTAGGAGAATTTGCAAAAAAATGTGGCAAGTCAAACCATGTTGCAATTAACACTAGAACGCCCGGACCGGTCATTTTGACCGGAAAACGACTTTAATTAGTTACAGTTAATTAGTGTAATTGAACTATACCAACTAAATACCACCATAATTATTCTTTTTGATGATATTTACTTTACCATTTATTTAATTGAATTGATCACTCTTGTTTATCTACGTTCCAGAAAATCTACCTCTACTGCCCAGCCCGGTCATTTTGATCGGTAGTTAATATATCATACTTCACAATCAACAACAAACTTTAGTAGTTGACCTTTGAACACAAACACCTTTTCAGATGCGAATGAATAATAAAGACAAACAACACTGATTCGTTACCAAATTCATTGGCCAATAAGAGTAGCTGTGACGAAGAACTATGATATATTTTGTGAATGATTGTACTTAGACAGTTTACGCATTCATGTCAATTTGTGAGTCATGTCTACTCGTCGAACTGCAGCGAAAGTGGCTCTCGAAAAGATATGGGAAATTTATTCAGCGGAGTCAGAAGATGAGGATATTCCTATTGATGAAGATTTTGAACCCTTGCCGCCTACGGAAGATGAAGAATGTAGTCTTGATAAAAAATGTGCAAATCATGACTTGGAAGACAACGACGATAATCTTGAGTGTAGTATGTTATCAGCGTCTTGTTTTGATTCTATCGAGAGTTCTGATAAGTCTCCTTCTTCATTGACTGGTAAGGATGGAACTGTTTGGAAACCATTACCACCGAACACGTCTATTTCTCAAGTGGGACGAATGAAATCCAAAAATGTGTTTACGGTCACGCCTGGAGTAAAAGCAAGTATGAAACGCAATATCGACACGCCAATGAGTGCATGGAGACTTATTATTAGAGAAAATATACTGAAGAATATCCAACGTTATAGTGTGCAGAAGGCTACTCTGACAGATCCAGAATTTTCGCTTACATTGGATGATATTGACAAGTTTATTGGAATAATCTATTTGAGAGGCGTGCTTGGACTGCGTCGGTCTTCAATTCATTCTATTTGGAGTGCGGACTTTGGCTGTCATTACATAAAAGGAATAATGTCACGTAATTGCTTTTCCAACATTCTTCGTTTTATCAGTTTTGACGATATGATTCCACTGGTAGTAATATCTCGCGCAGACAATTCATACTCGATTTAGCCTGTTCGTTAGGTGACAGAAATCCAAGCGAAGAAAAAATTGAACGGGAGCTACCAAAGGTTGAAGAGTCGAAAGGGAGAAAAAGAAAGACATGTTCTGCTGCGAAGGGTGAAAACACATCTTGTTTTCATTGCGAAACATGTGAAAAGTCTGTCTGCGGAAAACATGCTGTCAAGTATGTAATCATCAGATGCAATAAAATTTAGCCCATCAGATGAATTGACTACACTATACGAGTATACGCATATTAGTCAATTTTTAGATGTTTTGTGCCCAAATAAATTGCTGATAAATCTTGTCTTTTACGAAACAATAATCACATTTTGATAAATGAATTTGAATTAATTATAGGTCTATAACATTATAATATTAATTTCAATATAATACAAATGTCACAAATATAAGTATGCACGTGCATATTGGGATTTGATACTGTGTAGGCTATAAGTGTTCAAATTTTGAATGTTAATGACCGATTGCAACACTAGTAAATAAACGAACATAAATATAAATATGAATCTGTCATCAAACAGAATATTCGTGAAACAATCGATCGTTTAGGGCGACTTACAGGCAATTATATATGCTTAATTTACAAGACCGGTCTGGGCATTCGAGGTAACTTAATTTTTGGTAATTCTAGTGTTAAGTGCCGAACCCGCCTTCAGAGAAATTCATATCGTTAACACAAAGAGAAAACTAAACATTTCAATGAAAAAGAGAAGACTATAAGTGAAAGTGAATCGAACTGAATGTGATGCGATTCATTCGCGTAACCCTATTTATTATTGCATACGTCGTTTATTGCACCTCTACTTATTTTTCTAATAATGGTTTAATCGCTTTGAAATTTGGCAGGTAGCATTTCTTAATTTATTACGCAACCAAATTCTACAATTTAACATTGGATCATCTACGAGTTCTAGTTACACTCAAATTGATCAGGAGATATTGAAACAAATCCTTGACCTATTTTCAATCAAGATAAAATTAGGGATGCTTTAGTTAACTACAATCAAAACCTCAATTTTTCTACCTAAATGCTAGAAGTTTAAGTGCAAACCGCACAGAATTTCTAAATCCTGTAAATTTAGTAGGAAATAACGCAATATATCTAATTACGGAAACCTGGTTAAATGACTCTGATAATATAGAAGCTCTATATAATCCTAAAACCAAAATATAGAGAAGACTTTGAATCTGATCATCAGTTTTTGAGACACTATGGATTGAAATTAAAAAAGTATCGAACTCATGTAGTAATGAATTACTAAATGTTTGTTATAATCCAAACAAGAATTTTTCATCTGAATTTTGTAATCACAAAATTGATAAAATTTACAATGCTAATCTAGAGAATAAATTTATTAACATCTTCGATGATTTCAATATTAATTACCACAATTATTCTGAATCCGCAAGGATTGATTTAAAACTAGTTAATAATACCATTTCGTCTAGGCATTCCAATCTAATTGACTATTTTAGAACTGATAGTTCAAATAAATATCGAAGTTTTATATTTGAATCATTCAGTGATCATAATGTTTGCGTCTATATTAGTAATTACAAGTTAAATTCGAATAAGAAAAAAGTAATATATTCAAGGAAATTTCGTAAATTTAATGAAAATATTTTTATAAGTTGCTGAAAAACATTCCGTTCGAACGCATCTATGAAGATTAATTGGACAAACTATGATTACGCCAAGAAATTAATTACAAAATACCGCAAATCCGCCTTTGAGTCTAGGGCTAGACTATATTTCAAACAGTTGGATAAATCTAGCCAGAATGGAATTTTTTGAATATAAGTATTGGAAAAACGTTGAAGAAATTAAGTACGATAATAAGATATATAAGAATAAAAAAGATATTGTAATTATTTTCAACAAAACTTTTGAAAAAATGGGTAAATTTAAATTTGACCGTCAAACTAACAATTGCCAACCGATAAAAAATGTGAAAAATGTAAATTCTGAATTTACTTTTAGCTTAATATCATACTATGATTTGAAACAAGCGGTAAAAAATATTGATAGTACTAAATCGTGTGGCTCTAGCCATTTGCCATACTGGGTAATTAAAAATTATTTTGATATTTTTGACAATTCTTCTTGTATCATTTAATCAATGCATTATCGAGAATAACTTCCCTACTATCTTAAAAAATTCTGATATCTCACCTGTTTTCCAAAACGTAGATCCTTCCAACACAAAAAATTATCGACTCATCAGCATTAAACATCCCTTTGCTAAAATCTTTGAGAAGCTCTTAGCTAAGCAAATTTACGCTTTTCACAATGACAATAGTATTCTATCAGATAACCAAATTGAATTTAGGCCTAAGTATAGTTTAATATTAATAAAATTAAATCAAATTTGAATAGCAATTTGTCGACATCTATTGCCTTATTGGATCTTAGTAAAGCTTTTAATTCAATGAATTTTAATGTTTTAGAAAGCAATTTTGGAAATCAAGGTTTCAGTAAAAGTGCTAAAAATCTCATTATGAATTTCTTAAGTAATCGAAGACAACGGTTAAAAATTAACAACACTTTTTCTGATTATATTACTACTAATTTAGGTGTTCCTCATGGAACAGTATTAGGACCCGTTTTATTCGCACTGTATGTCAATGATATATCGAATACTTTAAATAGCGGAACGATCTATCAATATGCGGATGATACATGTATAATAAAATAAGATTAAACTGGTTAATTTGTTAACTATGAAATGGTTAAAAATGTATCGCATTGTAAATAGGCTCTTATAATTTGGTGTCAAGTAATTGTATTTGTTTCATATTTCACATCAGAACTTCACATCCCCATCAGTAATAATGTGTACATTTGTACACATGTTTTGATTGGGTTATTTACCCGACTTAGATCATAAAATTAATAATTTCTTTAATATTTTTGTAAACTTACCCTTGTAATTAATCGAAAAATTTAAATAATTAACATATTACGTCATTTATTACCCAATATTGTATACTGAAAAGGGTTAAATAAAATCATTCACTGTTTTATGGAAAATCATTGGTTAAAATATGACAAAATTCAAACTAATTGAACATATATGTATGTAATTTTGAGACTGGAGTCACAATAAGTACAATAAACACATTAAATATTCTACTAAGTAAAACTATTTTTTGATTTTTTCTATAAATATTTATAATAACAACATGAAACTATTTTTAAATACTACAAACAATATTTTTTTCAATAATAATTGCATTGCAATGTCTGATGTTGATATAGAGGTTTTGTAGGACAATGCAATAAATAAATATTTTTACAGAAAGTGATTTGGATTTAAATGAAAAAAACAGCTCTAATTCTATTATGTGCGGATTTAAAAAAAAATCTAAACGCAAGGGATGTATAAAAATCTCTCATTTCTGTCAATTTACTAAATAGAATTCGAAATAATTCGTTTTGAGATATCTGCACATTTTGGAAAAGGCTGAGGTAAATATGACACACATAAACTAAATAGATGCAACATAAAATGTTGTGGTTCCACATTTGAGACATGAATGTTCAGTAAACAATGTTAAATTGTGTTTAAAAAATATATTAATCAAGTTAGAAAAATTGAAATGACATTATTTGTAAGTCTAGTATTGAAGAAACAATTTGAAACAAATTTTAACGAAACCAAATTCATTCTAAATATTAGTAAATACCATTAGATTATCATTGTAAACATGTTACTGAAAAATAGTATAAATATGTAGAAATCGATCAGATTTCCATTACTTGCAGAATGCAATCATTACAATTTGTAATTATCTGTTTGTGGATTACTAATGTATTCACAAACCAGTCTCTAAAAATTGAAAGGAAGTTAGCAAAGGAAAGTGAAACTCAAAAGAGGAGTGGCATTGGTTGTCCTTATTTATGCTCTAACAACGTTTGCATTTATAAAACTTTGCTTTGCGATGGCATCAACAATTGTGGTGATTATTCTGATGAAGAGTATTGTGACGGAAAATCGAAGAGTTCCTGTGAAGCAAATGAATTTGAATGTCGTCTTGGTGACAAATGCATTCCTTCTGAATGGGTCTGTGATCACATTGACGATTGCGTAGATGGTAGTGATGAGAGTCTTGCAAAGTGTCCACCCAAACCCCCTGTCATGTACAAATGCTACTCCGATCAGTTTGAGTGCAATAATGGTGAGGTTTTAAGCATGATTTCAATGTAATAATTTATCTTTTTAGGTAGATGCGTTGCTGACACATGTCGTTGCAATGGTGTTGATGAATGTGGTGATGGTAGTGATGAATTTAAATGTGGTCCCCGTACCCTTCCCCCTACAACGACAGAACCTCCTCGACTTTGCGGTGCGTTGGAGTTCATATGTAAATCAGACAGTTCATGCATTCATGCATACCTACAATGCGATGGCACTTTTGATTGTCCCAATGGTGAAGATGAACAAGGCTGCCCTTCAAAGCCTATTCCAAAACCCAAGCCTTCTGGCATTTGTAACGATAACGAGTTTTTGTGCAACGATGGTGTTTGTGTATACCACACGAAAGTATGCAACAAAGTGTATGATTGTGAAGATGGTAGTGACGAAGGCTTGTTCTGCGAACCAGAAAGGCCTCCCAAAGAAATCAATTTATGCGGGCCAAAATCGTTTGTTTGCAATAACAAAGATTGTATAAACGTTGAATCTGTATGTGATGGCAGAATAGATTGTCTTGATGCTTCTGACGAAGGTGACTTTTGTCCTGCCATTACCACTACTACACCTGCCCCAATATGTGGTTTTGGAGAATTTGCTTGCAAAGACGATGGCAAATGTGTCCCACAGTACCTGGTATGCAATGGACTTCCTGACTGTGGTGATCGATCTGATGAAGGAATTTTCTGTCCACCGCCCATAACCACTACACTCGCAGCCAAATGTCTTTCATACGAGTTCCAATGTCGCTTTGGTAAGTGCCTTCATTCCGATCTTGTTTGTAATGGAGTTGATGATTGTGGGGACAATTCCGATGAAGGTTCATTTTGTGTGAAACCGCCACATCCTCCAAAAAACACTCGCTGTGGTTCCACTGATTTCCAATGTCGTAATGGTGAGTGCATACAAGGGGAATTCTATTGTGATGGTATTTCTCATTGTGAGGACAATTCAGATGAAATATTCTGTCCAATCATACCCGAATGCTACCCTGACCAATTTGTTTGTAAGAACGGGAAATGTATTGACGGAGCCCTTACTTGTGATCGTAACAACGACTGTGGAGACAGTAGTGATGAAGTTGCATCCTTATGTAAAACAGGTATTTTTATATTAAATTTTTAGGTGTTTATTGTATTTAGCTTACCGTGAGTGCAAGGAAGAGGAATATCGTTGTGGAAATGATGTTTGCATTTCTGAATACAAAGTTTGTGACATGGTCAACGATTGCGGAGATTATACGGACGAGTACTTTTGTCCACCATCAATGTGTAGAGGTTACATGTGCAGTGACAAATCGTACTGTATTGCATGGGAAAAGGTATGTGATGGCACAATTCATTGCAAAAATTGGGACGATGAAGATCATTGTGAACTTCGACCACCAGTGAAGATTGAGTACACGTGTAAAGCCGAACATTACAGCTGCAAATCCAACTTTAAATGCATTCCCATATGGTAAATATAGAAATGTTTATAATTTATTGATTTTTATTTAGGAGCACGTGTGATGGCATTTTCGACTGTGCAGACGAATCGGATGAATACGATTGCAATCAAAACCCCAATGCGGCCAACCCACTCTGCGCTTCTGGAAAATTCATGTGCACCGACAAAACGTTCTGCGTTCCAGTAGATAGAATGTGTGATCAAAGAAACGACTGTCCCAACGGATCGGATGAAATGCCTCGCTTGTGCTTTAAATACAATAGAATTGAATCATGAACTTAGCTTAATAAATTATTTCTTATTGTCCGTATTTAATTCACACCTTAAGTAACATTCGTAGTGAAAGATGATTTTGAATATGAAAGTACATATTGGCGTTAGTGAAGCATATTTTACAGGAATGCGTTTAGTGTTTTAGTGCTCAATGTGCTGAATCGTGAAAGTGCAAATTATTAAATTTAAGGCTACTTATAGGTAGGCATTATAAATGTATCCTGCCAAATTTTGAATATCAGACTACATTTGAACATAACAAAGGTAGTCGATGTGCGATGTCACTACCAAATGCTCAATATCCTTTGGCAGAAATCGCCGTTTGTAAACACTTTCTCCAACTTGAGCACATACGACGGACAGTTTGCAAGTCGATAGTGTCCCATACATCCAAGAGACCGGTCTTCAGATCATCAAAGGTGTCTATTTCATCACTTTGAGCAATGGCGGTTGCTAGCTAAGCGTCCCCACACAAATCATACAACCAGGAATGCCAGAGTCATGTGCAAATGTCCATTTAGACACAGTAAAACGTCGTCTTCACAGCTTCTTTGGATCCTCAGTCCGCAGGGCAGTAGCAAAATCTGCAAGGAACGTGTTATAAAACTGTGGAATGGCTTTGATCCTGGTCTTAGCCAAGGATATTTCATTTTCATTTCTAGTACCTTTTTCAATTAATTCCATTTAGAGTCCTGCTTAAAATAAAATGTTTAATAATTTAATGTCATGTATATGAATGGTCATTACATATGGAATTATTCATTCAAGCTAAATGTCTATATTCATCACAAACATTCATGAGGAATTATATTAATTTGGGTGTCATTAAATATTTAAAAAATGATATGTGCGCACACAGTGCTAGAACCGGAATTAGTAACCAATATTAAATGTCAGAAATGGCCCCATCTTTAAAATATCTGAAATAATGTGCTAAAATTTGCGTTTTTATGCCTGGAAATTTGAATGTTTTAGGTGTATCAGTGGATTGAGAAAAATTATTTAATCAATATCTTTGACATTAACCAAATTTTGTCATTGAATTTTGGATATTTTTAGGCATTTTGTTATTCTAAAATATTTTATTTACATAAAAAATATTTAGGGTGCATTGACTATTTTCTTTAATGTCGAGAGTGGTCTCTTATTTGAATTTGCGTTTCCATAAATTTCCATTCATAATTTAATGATTTCTAATGGAATAGGAAGTTGCATTTCTATGTGCAACCCTGATTATGCCAGGGGATACCAGCGGGTGTGCCCAATTAGAGGCTGTCCTGTTAAGAAGTGCAGTTGCACAAAAATCATAAACGAAAAAGACGGAGTTTATTTATATGATGAATATCTTTAACAATGAATAAACAATAACACTGTCAAAAAAATAAGTAATTTCCTTCAATATCAACTACTTTCTTCGTCTTTTGCACTATACATCCAGTGTTTGCCCATTCNATAGATAAATTCCTGATTTGTAGCTTTTTCAGTACCGTGCTGGCAGAAATGAGAAGATACTGATATAGTAGGATCTAAGTTGGTATTTTCAAGTAAATCATGTGACTGTCGGCATTATATATTATCTCTGGAGGATTGACGATATCGGCCGAACACTGATTCAATGGGATCAAATGAGTAAAAGCCTGTCAAAACAAATTATTACACACATTTAAGCGGTGTTTTATCAATTCAGGAAATCGTTGGTGTTTCGAAATTCATATTTCACCAATCAAACATTTGTGAGCTCCACTCCAAAAGAGTCTCAATAATGCCATAAATATCATCCACCGTTTAATTTTCGTCACAGGTATCATTTTAGATGACATAGCAGTGAGAGGTATTTGTAAAAATTTGTAACATTTTTCGCGAAATGTTTTCATACGACAGTAGCATAGAAAAATTTGGTAATGCTTCATCAAAATCATGAGAAATTTTACGTAAATCGTTTGAATGACTGTGATTGGTAATGAAAAATCAATTGGTTTTCCTCGATTGGTTATCCAATCTTGGTATAATCTATGTTCTAAATGAATTAAAGCATATTATATCTTCCTTGTTAAAAAGTTCAGCTTCATCTGGTACGGAATTTCTAACCTTAAAAGACGGTGATTAGTCCTCGGAAAAAGTGTTGTTTGTCGGAAACAGGAGGCTGAAGCACCACAAAAAATTGAAGGTTGGTGAGCAGTTATTTTATTACAATTGCTCAATTTTTGTGTATTATAGTTTACAGGCGAATGCTTTTTGTATATTACCGAAGGAATACAAACCTTCAAGCAACCAGCTCCATTTTGAAAGTTGTTATTACTGTTTTATTCTGAATAACGTAGATTCAAAAAGAAATTAAGCTGCTCGACAAATTTGACAACGGTTCTAAATGTTAAACATGCCCCTATTTTGAGTGCAGAAGCTTTTTAAAATTAAACATGATCCTTGGTAGAC
>CABFPE010000063.1:977211-993812 GCA_900660155.1 Hofstenia miamia | reverse complement strand
GAAGAACATTCCGTTCGAACGCATCTATGCCTTCAATAACGGCAAAGCCATGCTTAAATTCATAATTTCTGAAATCACTTATGTCAATGATATATCGAATACTTTAAATAACGGAACGATCTATCAATATGCGGATGATACATGTATAATAAGAGAAGCAAAAAATCCATATGACGCAACCAAGCATTTAGCAAAAGATATTGAAAATATTATTATGCATTTTAATAGAAACAAGTTAAAAGTTAATTCTGATAAAACACAATTTATTATTCTCACACCAAAGCAATACCAAAAAATTCTAATATCAAAATTAAAGTAGGAGATAATGAAATTAAGCAAAGCAATTCTATTAATTATCTTGGTGTAGTAATTGATAGAGATTTACGTTTTACAGAATTTTTTTCATCAAAATGTAGGAAAATGGCCTCTGGTATTAAATATTTATATCATTTGCGCAATGTAGAGCGGTTCTTTCAATCACAAATTCTTAATTCTTTTGTGCTAAGTAGCTTTAACTGTTGTTGTTTTTTATTCCAAAATATCACATCAAATAATCGATCATCACTAGCAAAATTATTCAATTGAGCAATAAGACCTCTGAATGATATTGATAAGCATAAATCACTGAGTACTTTTATAAAAGATGGCAATGTTCTTGCACCATTGAACTTCATTGAATATCAAATTTTGTGTATGATACACAAGTATGTACACAATTCAAAATCTATGCACTCTCTAAGCAATTATATCAAAACGAGTGATGAAAACAATTCAAAATCTATGCACTCTCTAAGCAATTATATCAAAACGAGTGATAGAAACCACAGTTTGCATAGTAGTATTAATCGTCCAGATTCATTTTCATTTAAAGCTTCTAGATTATGGAATGTTTTAAATCTCGAAATAAAAAAGGGACAAAATTATAAACATTTCAGAAGAAAAATTTAAAAAATTATATTATCCAAACAATCACTATTAGGAATATCAAACAAATTAAGTGCATAGACAGATTTCATTTGACATTTGAAATTTACGCCCTTTAAGTAAGTGTGCATATTTTTAATTTTGGAAATATACATGTATAGTAGTTTGTAGTATTTGTTTGTTTGCTTATTTTGCTAAGCAATAAATCTGCTTGACTCTTAATATATAAAACTAATTACATATAGCGATATTGAATATTGTTAGCATATTTTTCGCGGACTTCAGCTTTTTTCAACATGATGTCTGCAAAATATGCCATTTCTTATAGATCACACAGATAAAATGAATTGAAGCAATTTTGTCCTATTTTTTACATGTGCATACATTCTACTGCGAAATATTCTTACCTCTCTCTGTGATACCAAAAAAATACAATATAAATATATGTTAGTACTACCCTCTGACAAAATGTCCATAAAATTTTCTTAGCAAAGATATTGATATATTTTTTCAGGAAATGGATAAAACTAAATTGCATGCAAAGAAACTTTGATGTGAGCCTTCAGCTGATTATAATTTTGACATTTTTTAAGATATGTCTTTGGGGTGCAATTTTGCCAACCCTCTCCCGTCCTAATAAAATAAGATTAAACTGGTTAGTTTGTTAACTATGAAATGGTTAAAATGTATCGCATTGTAAATAGGCTTGTATAATTTGGTGTTAAGTAATTGTATTTGTTTCATATTTCACATCAGAACTTCACATCCCCATCAGTCATAACGTGTACATTTGTACACATGTTTTGATTGGGTTATTTACCCGACTTAGATCATAAAATTAATAATTTCTTTAATATTTTTGTAAACATACCCTTGTAATTAATCGAAAAATTTAAATAATTAACATATTACGTCATTTATTACCCAATATTGTATACTGAAAAGGGTTAAATAAATTCATTCACTGTTTTACGGAAAATCATTGGTTAAAATATGACAAAATTCAAACTAATTGAACATATATATATGTGATTTTGAGACTGGAGTCACAATATGTACAACAAACACATTAAATATTTTACTAAGTAAAACTATTTTTTGATTTTTTATATATTTATAATAACCACATGAAACTATTTTTAAATACTACAAACAATTTTTTTCAATAATAATTTCATTGTAATGTCTGATGTTGATATAGAGGTTTTGTAGGACAATGCAATAAATAAATATTTTTACAGAAAGTGATTTGGATTTAAATGAAAAAACAGCTCTAATTCTATTATGTGCGGATTTAAAAAAATCTAAACGCAAGGAGTGTATAAAAATCTCTCATTTCTGTCAATTTACTAAATAGAATTAGAAATAATTCGTTTTGAGATATCTGCACATTTTGGAGAAGGCTGAGGTAAATATGACACATAAAGTAAATAGATGCAACATAACATATTGTGGTTCCACATTTGAGGCATTACTGTTCAGTAAACAATGCTAAATTGTCTTTAAAAAATATGTTAATCAAGTTAGAAAAATTGAAATGTCATTATTTGTAAGTCCAGTATTGAAGAAACAATTTGAAACAAATTTTAACGAAACCAAATTCATTCTAAATATTAGTAAATACCATTAGATTATCATTGTAAACATGTTAACTGAAAAATAGTATAAATATGTAGAAATCGATCAGATTTCCATTACTTGCAGAATGCAATCATTACAATTTGTAATTATCTGCTTGTGGATTACTAATGTATTCACAAACCAGTCTCTAAAAATTGAAAGGAAGTTAGCAAAGGAAAGTGAAACTCAAAAAAGGAGTGGCATTGGTTGTCCTTATTTATGCTCTAACAACGTTTGCATTTATAAAACTTTGCTTTGCGATGGCATCAACAATTGTGGTGATTATTCTGATGAAGAGTATTGTGACGGAAAATCGAAGAGTTCCTGTGAAGCAAATGAATTTGAATGTCGTCTTGGTGACAAATGCATTCCTTCTGAATGGGTCTGTGATCACATTGATGATTGCGTTGATGGTAGTGATGAAAATTTAGCAAAATGTCCGCCTAAACCCCCTGTCATGTACAAATGCTACTCCGATCAGTTTGAGTGCAATAATGGTAAGGTTTTAACTATGATTTCAATGTAATAATTTATCTTTTTAGGTAGATGCGTTGCTGACACATGTCGTTGCAATGGTGTTGATGAATGTGGTGATGGTAGTGATGAGTTGAAATGTGGTCCCCGTACCCTTCCCCCTACAACTACAGAACCTCCTCGACTTTGCGGTGCGTTGGAGTTCATCTGTAAATCAGACAGTTCATGCATTCATGCGTACCTGCAATGCGACGGCACTATGGATTGTCCTAGTGGTGAAGATGAACAAGGCTGCCCTTCAAAGCCTATTCCAAAACCCAAGCCTTCTGGCATTTGTAACGATAACGAGTTTTTGTGCAACGATGGTGTTTGTGTATACCACACGAAAGTATGCAACAAAGTGTATGATTGTGAAGATGGTAGTGACGAAGGCTTGTTCTGTGAACCAGAAAGGCCTCCTAAAGAAATCAATTTATGTGGCCCAAAATCGTTTGTTTGCAATAACAAAGATTGTATAAACGTTGAATCTGTATGTGATGGCAGAATAGATTGTCTTGATGCTTCTGACGAAGGTGACTTTTGTCCTGCCATTACCACTACTACACCTGCCCCAATATGTGGTTTTGGAGAATTTGCTTGCAAAGACGATGGCAAATGTGTCCCACAGTACCTGGTATGCAATGGACTTCCTGACTGTGGTGATCGATCTGATGAAGGAATTTTCTGTCCACCGCCCATAACCACTACACTCGCAGCCAAATGTCTTTCATACGAGTTCCAATGTCGCTTTGGTAAGTGCCTTCATTCCGATCTTGTTTGTAATGGAGTTGATGATTGTGGGGACAATTCGGATGAAGGTTCATTTTGTGTGAAACCGCCACATCCTCCAAAAAACACTCGCTGTGGTTCCACTGATTTCCAATGTCGTAATGGTGAGTGCATACAAGGGGAGTTCTATTGTGATGGAATTTCTCACTGTGAAGACAATTCAGATGAAATATTCTGTCCCATCATACCCGAATGCTACCCTGATCAATTCATTTGCAAAAACGGGAAATGTATTGACGGCGCCCTTACTTGTGATCGTAACAACGACTGTGGAGACAGTAGTGATGAAGTTGCATCTTTATGCAAAACAGGTATTTTTATATTAAATTTTTAGGTGTTTATTGTATTTAGCTTACCGTGAGTGCAAGGAAGAGGAATATCGTTGTGGAAATGATGTTTGCATTTCTGAATACAAAGTTTGTGACATGGTCAATGATTGCGGAGATTATACGGACGAGTACTTTTGTCCACCATCGATGTGTAGAGGATATATGTGCAGTGACAAATCATATTGTATTGCATGGGAAAAGGTATGTGATGGCACAATTCATTGCAAAAATTGGGACGATGAAGATCATTGTGAACTTCGACCACCAGTGAAGATTGAGTACACGTGTAAAGCCGAACATTACAGCTGCAAATCCAACTTCAAATGCATTCCCATATGGTAAATATATAAATTTTTATAATTTATTCATTTTTATTTAGGAGCACATGTGATGGCATTTTCGACTGTGCAGACGAATCGGATGAATACGATTGCAATGAAAACCCCAATGTGGCCAACCCACTCTGCGCATCTGGAAAATTCATGTGCACCGACAAGACGTTCTGCGTTCCAGTAGATAGAATGTGTGACCAAAGAAACGACTGTCCGAATGGTTCAGACGAAATCCCTCGCTTATGCTTCAAATACAAAAGAATTGAATATAATTTGCTTTAATAAATTGCTTCTAAATATTTTCTCATTCATGAGTACCAAACAGTTCAATTATGATTTCTTAGATGTAAACGATTTTGTCGATATTTAATAAATATCAAATTAAGCAAAGAAGGTCAAATATTTCTAATGCTTTTATAGTGGTATGTTTATTTGGGTTTCCGCACAAAAATTCCGTTATATAATGAATATTGAGTATCAATTTCGTATGAAAACTTTTAATTGCCTCTCCGAGTATTTGACAGAATCTTAAATATTACTACTGTCCTAAGTCTAGAACCTAAATTTTTCAATGCGTCATTAACCTAAAATCTACCCATAACTCAACTTATGCAACAAATAACCCTAACGTTATCAGAACCAAGTGATACAATGCATTTAAGAAGTTAGTTGTCCCGGCTAAATATCCAAAAGCTAAGAAATTTTGGCCTCATTTTCACCTAATGACAATCATTTACTAATCATTTTCGTAGATATGAAACACTGTTCAAGAATGTCCTTAGAACTTTCAATATGATTTGAATTCACATCTTGATAAGCGTTTTCATAAATAATATATTATTTCTAAACAAAGATATATGTTTAAACATATTTTTCAGTTAGAATTCACTTATAATATCAACATATTATAGAAATATAATTCCAACAGCATTATTCTAATGTGAACTGGTCATTTTACAATAATTAAATTCATAAAACGAGGCCATTTGTAATCGAACCTATGAAAAGACTGTCCCAATGAAACTAACTTCATCAAATTGTATCTACAACTGTTTTTTTGATACTTGCGAAAACGAACCATATGAAAATACCAAAAATGACACAAACTCAGGACTAGGTATATGGAGATGGCCACGTTATTTCTCTTTACTTTAAGCATATTTTGTTAAATCGGTATTAAACTCTGCTTTATGCTGCAGATCCTTTCATGTTTCGGCATAAATGATTTCCAATATACCCAAGCACAAATAATAGAGTAATATCACCACATTCATCAAAGTTTTCAACATAGATAAATTCCTGATTTGTAGCTTTTTCAGTACAGTGCTGGCAGACATGAGAAGATACTGGCATAGTAGGATCTAAGTTGGTGTTTTCAAGTAAATCATGTGACTGAATTATTCGAAATACTTCCTGCACTTGTCGGCATTATATATTATCTCCGGAGAATTGACGATATCGGCCGAACACTGATTCAATAGAATCAAATGACTAAAAGCCTGTCAAAACAAACAAATCATTACACACATTTAAGCGTTGTTTTATCAATTCAGGAAATCGTTGGTGTTTCGAAATTCATATTTCACCAATCAAACATTTCTGATCTCCCCGTGTAATTTTCGTCACAGGTATCATTTTAGATGACATAGCAGGGAGGTATTTGTAAAAATTTGTAACCTTGTTCGCGAAATGTTTTCATACGACAGCAGCATAGGAAAATTTGGTAATGCTTCATCAAAATCATGAGAAATTTTACGTAAATAATTTGAATGACTGTGATTGGTAAAGAAAAATCAATTGGTTTTCCTCGATTGGTTATCCAATCTTAATATAATCTATGTTCTAAATGAATTAAAGCATATTATATCTTCCTTGTTAAATAGTTCAGCTTCATCTGGTACGGAATTTCTAACCTTAAAAGACGGTGATTAGTCCTCGGAAAAAGTGTTGTTTGTTGGAAACAGGAGGCTGGAGCACCACAAAAAATTGAAGGTTGGTGAGCAGTTATTTTATTACAATTGCTCAATTTTTGTGTATTATAGTTTACAGGCGAATGCTTTTTGTATATTACCGAAGGAATACAAACCTTCAAGCAACCAGCTCCATTTTGAAAGTTGTTATTACTGTTTTATTCTGAATAACGTAGATTCAAAAAGAAATTAAGCTGCTCGACAAATTTGACAACGGTTCTAAATGTTAAACATGCCCCTATTTTGAGTGCAGAAGCTTTTTAAAATTAAACATGATCCTTGGTAGACAACAACAATGAATAGCAATTACAAATCAAGAATTGTATATGAGAGTTATGTAAAATACAAGCCAATTTCAACTTGTCAGTAAGCATCTTACTTTAACACGCACTATTTATTGTTAGTACCTTTTCCTTATAATGTTCCAGTACTACACCTTGTGAGTCCCAAAAAACTGTAAGCATCACTTTTCCTGCGGATTGTTGGCTTTTGAACTTTTTCTTGCAGAGTGAATTGGAATGTTTCCATTCCATACTCTGTCGTTTATTCTCCGGCTCGTAATAATTGACCCATGTTTCGTCACCAGTGACGATTCTGTTTAAGAAGACGTCACCTTCATTACCATAGCGATCCAAATGTTTTTGGCAGATATCGAAGCGCTGTTGTTTATGCAACTGTGTGAGTTGTTTTGGGACCCATATTGCACAGACTTTATTAAACCCAAGTCTGTTGTGGGTGATTTCGTAGGCAGAACCATGACTTATTTGCAGACAATACGCCACTTTATCCAATAGTTACCAGTCTGTCTGACAGAATCATTTCATGTACACGTTCAATGTTCTCCTCATTTGTGATGAGATAACTGTTGGTCCGGCTTCTTCGACAATTTTGAATTTTTCAATCCATTCGTAGACACTCCGTTGAGACAACACACTGTTCCCGTACTGTACCGAAAGTCTTCGATGAATTTCGGCCCCTGTACACATTCTGACCACAAAAAACGAATCACTGAACGTTGCTCTTCTCTGTTGCAAATAGAAAGCAGAGGAGCCATTGTTAACGGTATGACAGCCACAATAGATCTGACCTAGTAGCGTCTAACCTGTGCAGGCATAACAACAACAAAACCACGCCTGCGCCAACTACGCTTCACGACACTTATTCCTGCATATGTTTTAAAAAAGCAAGCAAAAAAACACCAGATCTTGAATTAATTGTAAGCCTATAAATGAAAACAAATAAGCGAGAAATTAAGTAAATTATTTTAAGCTTTTAAATCATTTTGTTCAAGTGTGGATAAATGGAATTATACTTAATTCAAAATCTTTAATTACAGATCCTGCGAAGAATTATATTTATATAATAATATAAAAGTATAATTATATAATTTCAAATCTTGCCAACAACTTACTTTTATACTGGATGTCAGTGGCGTACCCAGGGGTCAGGTTTCCAAATTTAATTTTAACTGGATAAATCAAAAAAATTTTCGTAAAAAATTGACAAATTTAAAATCTAGGATCATGAAATGCATTTTTTAGGGTTTATTTTCTCAATATTTTCAAAAATTTTCGCGGGGCTTCGCCACGCATTAGGGAATAAAAATGATGTCCCCCCCGTCAGAAAATCCTGGGTGCGCCCGGATGTTTTAAAGACATGTTAAGGCAGTGTTGTATCTTAAGCATTTATTTGTAATTGTTTTCTAAACGTTATTTTCAAATTCTTATAGGATTGTTCGATTATCAAATTACTGGACCCAATATCAATAAAAAATTAATGTTCTGCCTCGGTTATCAATTATTTTAACGGATATATTTATAGCTAAGAATATTATTTAATAGTCTTTCAAGGAAATCTCGAAAATATAATAACGCCTCTTGTCTTAAAAACTGTTTAAGTTTAGACTTCAGGTTTATTCTAGAGTGACAACGTGTTAACGGAACATAGGGGTCGGGTCATTTTAAGGGTAACTTTTAGATAGATCGGGCCGGGCCGCGGTTCATTTTATGATCGTTTTGCCGGAAGAACAGTAACAGATTTAAGGAAAACTTAAATTTATATGGAAAGCTTAAAATAATTTTGGTTCATGTTTATTATCATACCCGACTTTCTACCAATTTTTTTACATCTATTAAATGAAAAAAGTATGGTGATAAGTTGATAATTCAATGTTTGCTAGTATATACATTTCATCAAAATTTTTGTTCCTTGAGGTGTCTCTAACTAAGAGCAAAAAACATTGTTTTCAAAGTTTAAAATGTTTTAGACGTTTAAAATATTTTTTGTAAAAATTATAATCTTTTCTAACCCTACTTCTAATACACACTTCAGAAATCTTATCTGGTGCATTGATATGAACATCTACAGAGCTGGCCATAATTATTCGGACGCACAAACTATTTTGTAAAGATTCAAATTATAAATTCATTTTTTGGCTCCACAGTCACATTTTTGTAAAAAATTTCTATTTTATGTTAATTTTTTCAGAGATTTAGTTCCAATCCTATTCGCCTGCAAAGAAGCTTCTAAATCTATCTCCATAAATATAACTGTTACATTAATATGTTTAAAAAAATCAATTATTCCATAAAAAATTTAGCGTTCTTGCAAATTTCTATGTGCCTATACTTTGAAGTTTTATTCAATTCAAATCTCATTATGCTAGTTTTTATTTAGATTTCATCAATGTAGTGGAAATTGTACAAACGGTTAATGTTATTATTTCTGAAACTTCATTCATGCAATTGTGAATGTCTTAGCTAATGGTTGGTGTTTGTGCAAATTATTTGAAATATATATATATATATATTTCGCGCTAAGTATGAAAATAGTGACAATATACTCGCCCTAAGTATTTATATTATCCATCTATCGCGAAAGCAGTGGCGTAGGTGTAGCGTGGAAATTTTGGAACAGGTGCCACCTGTCCTGAATTTGCATAAAAATTTTTAAATACAACATTAACTTCATGTTAATTCAACATTATTATGTGTACATCTATGTTTATTTTGCAATGTGAAATCAAGATATCTGTGGTTATTTACAGGACGGAACGATATCGCCTTGGTAAGGGCACAACATGTAATTTTCATTTTTTACAATATTAAATTTGAATCATTGATATCTAAAAGCTATGGAGGTGTTCTTTGGTAAAAGTATAGTGTCTAAGCTCTTGTATATGATAAATCAATACAAACCATCCTTATTAATAGCAATATACATAATTCGAGTTTTAAGTGTTTACTAACAACAATGTATGCATCTTGATTGCAAAACATTTTGGCAAAATGAAACTCCATGCCACTTTTCAAAATGACTTTAAAAGATTAATGTATTAGATTTACCAAATTAAACTCATCATCTGTTTTTATAAATCAATGAAAATTTAGGCATAATTCTAAAGTGTATACACAGAAACAGCAAAATTTGAGTCGAGGACTTTGTAGTCCTTGTCATCCTTACGTAATAAAAGTTCATTCAGAAATAATTTCTTTCAAATTTGCAATATATAAAAACACATTTAAAATCTTTACTTTATGGCCGAAAAATATTAATGTTTTTGACAAAATATTATTGCAATACTATATGCACCTCTGCATCTGAATGCAAGCTAAGAAGAGACTTTACACAACAATTTTTGAATCTTTTTGCCTTCCCAGCACTAAAACTATTATCGTAGAACATGAAAATATTTGCATTGGAAGCAGGAAACAAGATTGGTGACTTTGTTTTAAGTTTTAGGTCAATGAATTAATCAAAATTTATGTTTTAGATTTAAGGAACATAGATTTATGATTTTATGATGTTAGTTTAGGGATTTGATCTATAAAAAAGACTTAGATTAGACATTTAGGTTTAGGAAACATGAATTTGTGACTTTGGTTTAGGGTTTAGGTCTATAAAAATAAGAATTTAGGTTAGGGTTATGTTAACATTAAGTGAAGAATAGATCCTGAAACGTGGTGAATAATTTGACGGAATGAAGAATTATCCGGCAAATCCGGAAAAAAGAATTGACTGGGATTAGGATTAGGGTTATGTTAGAGGGGAAAATATGTATATTGAATACCATAAAATATGTAGAATAACAATTGGTTATTAATTTTTAATCAAAATTAGTAAACTTGTATTGGAAAAAAATGTATTCGGCCACCTGAAAAAAATTTAACAAAGGAGCAAATCCAAAAAAAATATATTAAAAATAGGAGGCGTAACTATAAAATTGACGAAATATAAGTACTTAGCAACAAAATTCTCTCTTTTAATATTTTGTAGGGTATCCCTTTGAGCGAATAATAGCTTCAAGGCGATCAGGGATTGAAGCAAAAAATCTTTCAATAAAGCTGTTGGGAATTGCATAGAATTCTTTCTTTATTGTACTCCACAGCTCGTTTTCAGTGTAAATAGTATTCTGTCCAATCCGATATTTGACCTTTTTCCACATATCTTCAATGTTAAGATCTTGCGATTGACCAGGCCAGTCAGCAAGGATAGCAATCCCCTTATTGTGGACGAGGTTTTTTTATTTTTTTTAGGTATGACATAGAACACCATCCTGCTGGTATATTGAATCACTTGTAAGATGTGGCAAGAGTGACTTCTCTAGAATCCAAGCATATTGAGAACTTCGGAGAGTATCAGTGATGTGAACAATCTTGCGAAAGCCACACTTCCATATTGCACCCCATAGCATTACAGACTTTCCACCATAATTCATGGTCCCCCGACCAAGTTGAGGCAAGAATCTGAACTTCTGCACAGTTAGTCTTTTTATCAACATTCTTTTTGATGAGAATGGCTCAAATCTTGACTCATCTGAAAATATAACATTAGACCGATGTTCAGACGCATTGTCTCTCATCAACTTGGCCTACCTCATCCTGCGTAATCTTTGCTTTGAGGTTAATAATGGCTTTCTGAGTGCCACAAAAGTCGCAATTGAGTACTTCTTCAGGATGTTTCGCACAGTTTTTGACCATCAGCCCATTAATTGCGAAATTCTTCTAAAATCTTAATGGGATTTAACTTTGAAAGGCACACTAGAGCTGACTGGTAAGTTTTGGAGGTCCTCTTTGGTCATCCGGGCTTTGGCTTGGGGCAATGATGTTTTCAGAAGTGAAACGTCTGATAATATCCCCGACAGTACTTTGAGGTCGCTCTACAAGTTTATCTATATTACATTGACTCATCCCTTCCAAATGTTTGGGGCTAATCAACTTATGGATGGCAATAGGTATGTAACCAGACATCAGATATGGCGAAGAAAGACTGTTGTTAGATATTTTCAAAATAAATAGACTGAAAAAAGCTCAGTCAATGAAATTTTTTACAGATTCTGTGATATGGTCTGAAGTGGCCGAAAACAATTTTCCAAAAAAAGATTAGCTAACTACAAGCATTGTAGCATTTATCCTTGAGATTTAAAGTAAACAGTGACAATTATTTTTCAACATTGATGAATTCCACCAAATCTAATTAAAAAATACCTGTGACATTCTTAGCTTCAATTTTTTGGTAATATTTATGCCACATCATGCGGGGCCGAATTCTTTTTTCCACTATTATATATGTCTACATTTATATATAAGTTTCATAATCTTAGAATTATTTGGAACTTAGCCATTATTATATAAAGCTTGCTTAAGTTATTTTTGTTTTATCATATTCAATACAATTCTATGAGCATTTTAGCTAACATTAGCATGCAATGAATACCCTACTATACATAAAGTAATTTTCTTTAAATGTATTGACAAGAATGTTTGCTGCCAATAAATGGGAATTGCCAAAAGCTGCTGTAAATCAGTTGGATTTGGAACTTCGTCGCAAATTCCAAAAAGCTTTTGTTCTAAACATTTCCTTTTGTTAAAATAGTGTTTATTTTTGTTTGACAGTCCATTATTTATTTTAGTTTATTGTACTACATAAATTAGAAGCATTAGTTATCTTATTAAGATTAGCATAGTTTAGATATAAATCTCTTTATAAAAAATTGTTATCTTATTAGTGATCTTATTAGTAGTCTGCATGATCTTGCAATTACAGTCTATTCTTATTAGGTCATCTATTAGTAATTTTACTATGATTAGCAGAATTCGAATCTTAGGGTAGTTAGAATTAGGCTGTAGATAGGCTGTTAAAAATTACATAATTTATGGTTGTGACGGGACATCACTTTTAAGTGAATTCCATTCCTTCAGTTTTTGCGAAATTGAGACGAGATTTGAGTAAATGGGCTTTGAGAACTGAGATTTTTTGTAGTTTTTTGAGAATTGGGATCGGGAAACACAAATTGAAAATGGATGCTGCTAATAAATATATACTTCTTTTATATTCATAATAAATTTGTATTATTCTGCACATCTAATATTCTTGATAGAAACGTTCTTAATGACTAATTTGATATTTAGCCCTATACATATATAGTTAGGAGTGTTAAGGCTTTTCTTTACAGCATCCATATTCATAGGTTTAACAAAGATGGAATCGATCCAATCCGATGAGGATCCGAGACTTCCAGATCCAATTGTATCCTAATGTTTAAAAATTAATTATTTTTGGATCCTAAATGGATCCAATTGCGAATTTATATTTGCAATTACGATTTTTTAAGTGTTTAGATTGAGATTATTAATAGCAATAAAATGATATTAAATGCATAAAATGTATGTAATACATTTATTTGTAAGAGAAATTATCACAATCAATGAGATAAACAAAAACTTAATTTACAAAGATGGCCGCGGGTTGCGGTTTTATCCGCACCCGCGCAGGTGCTGTGCAGTGCTGGTACTGGATTTCAAATGCCACGTGTACTGCGGTGCGGTGTGGGTGGACATTTTTACTTTGCTACATGTGTAATACTAAACTAATACAATATTAATTATACTACGCTCAATTAAACAAAATTAAGAGAAAGTCAATTCCGTGAATCACATTTTTTGCTTAATTACTTGAATTGAGCCCGCCTCGTTGAACCACAGCAAAATTTAGAAAATAGCGGGTATGTTGCGGATCCGGGTAAATTTTTCTAACAGACTTGCGGGTCCGGTGCGGTTGTGGGCCCCTCATTGCGGATGCAGTGCCATACAGTTATAAAAAATTACACCGCGTCCATCTATGTTCATTTATGATATTTTTGTATGCATAAAAATTCCTACATTATGGTAACTTTTCAAAATTTAAAATTTAAACAATATTTTTAGTTTTTATCTTAATGTCATTCTATACAAAAATGACATAAATTTTAGTGACCTCCCATTCCCTTAAAGCATGCATAATCAAAATATTCATATTTGAAAAGCCACAATGACTGTCCCAATGCCTCGGAAATGCCGCACATGTGCTTTAAGCATAAGAAAGTTGACTATGTAATATAATTTATTGTTAAGAATACCAAATATATTATATTTTTCTATCATTGATTTCTTCAAATGAATAGCAAACTTGTTTTTATACCCTGATCTGCAACTGTTTCATGTACATATTTTATTTACTCAGCAAACCCCACTGCTGGGGTGACTTTCTCTTGAGCATGGGTTGTAATCCTTTTGTACTGAAATTTTAGCTATGAGATATAGGATTTTCTTCTGGTTATTTTTAATCTTAACATTCGCTAATCACGTAGTAGGTATACAAAAACAATTTATTTCTTATAAAGCGCATAAATAAAAAATACTCTCATGCGCTAAAAAGTGTATAAACGTCAAATTTTTAGGTCGCATGTTTGCAGTACAAATAATTCATAATTCAACTTCTTCTTGAATTTATAGAGAAACATTTCATTTCTCAAATCCACAGGTAGCAAGTTAAACAGTATAGGGCCACACACAGCGAAAGAGTGATCATATGCCACAGATTTTGATCTTGGAATAATTGCCTTGTTTCTCATCGTTCTTGAATTAACGTGAATTGATACCAGTTCTACAAGATAGTTCGGAGCCAATCCATTCATGCATTTCCACATTAACAGACATATTTTATATTATATATTTAATTCGATAGTCTATTTTGAGCCAATGGAGTTGATATATAGCAGGCCTGATATGTGCAAATTTACATAGACCAAAAACAAATCTCGCACATCTGTTTTGCACGCACTGCAGTTTGCGTAGTGCCTTGTTTGTTACACCATATAGACAGCCATTCATAAAGTCTAATTTAGATAGAATTAATGATCGCACAATGTTTGCACGTAATTCAGTATTTAAATACTTTTGTATGCGAAATAGATCTCAGCGAAAAGTTCGAGTACCTAACTAATTTAGAAATATGAGCATCCATTGACAGACCAGAATCAAGATATAATCCGAGATCTCTTATCTCACTCCGATCGGTTTCTTGACATCGTTGCTTAGAATTGAAAATAATCATTTTGGTTTTGTCACTATTTTTCAAGTCATTAACAATTGTCTTTGAATTTTTAATTACAGAAAGTGCTTGGTTGGAGGAGTTCTTAAAACAGAGGAGGAATTGAGTATCATCTGCATAAAGGTAGTGTTGAAAGACTAATTCATTTAGATGATGACTAATGAAAGCATTGTATGTAATGAAGAGAAGCGGTCCCAGGATTGATCCCTGTGGGACACCTGAGGTCGCTGAGCTTGTCCGTAAAATTGAATCTTGCCATTTAACATAGTTGCTTCTGCCACTGAGATACGATCGTATCCATTTGAGAACAGAACCCTTTGAGACCACAACTTTCAAGGATCCGAAACAGAAGCTCATGATTCACTAGATCGAAAGCGGAACTTTGGTCAACTAATGTGAGCAGCACCGAAAAACTATTCTCCTTCGCTTTCAAGATATCATTTTTAATGCGTATCACAACATTTTCCAAAGAGAGATTTTTCCTATATGCTGATTGCCGCGAGGGTTGGTATGTCATATTTCTCAAAAAACGAGGTAATCTGATTACTCACTGCTTTTTCAATAATCTTTGAAAGAAATTGAAGATTCGCATTAGGACGAAATCCATGCACAGTATTTTGACTGTTTGATGATTGTTTTATGATAGGCGTTGTGACACTCAGTTTTGCCATTTTTGGGAAGTCAGCATTTTGTAGAGACAGATTAACATTGTTAGTAATAATCGGAAGGTAGAAACGATGAACTAAGTCGATTTTGATGTGCTTCGTGGGGAACACGTCCAATTCACAGGTTGTAGATTTAAGTGAATTGATAATCTTTTCAACCTCCAGATGTGACACAAGAAGGAATTGTGAGAATCCGTCTGAGGAATATGATGATATCCAATCAAGATGTTTTCGAGGTTAGTTTGATTTTTAGCAAAACGTGAATAATGATTATTTACCTTTCCATCAAAGTGTACTTTGAAATCATTCGAAGAAATATCAGACCTAAGTTTGGCTTCTCCAACCTTGCTTAATTCACTTAGAACACGATAGACCTTCTTCGAATTACCTTGACATGAGTTAAACTTATTTTTGAAGTAATTCTGCTTCTTCGCAATGGAGAGTTCAACTACAGAATTTCTAAGACGAATATAATCGGATCGAGATTGATTGCTTCGTGACTTCAAGTAATATCGTTCAGCTTCCTTCGTCTTGTTCTGAATATCTTTATCTCGGAATCGAACCAGGCGTTCCCATGGTGGAGCTGTCTAACATAGATATTCCGGACTGGTGCAAATGAGTTCCAAACGTTTCTCAAGCAAGAATTTGTTTTATCATAGCACTCATCAATGAATCCAATAGAATAGATATCATGACTAGCAAATTCTTCTGATTACTTAGATGCAAGATCCGACCAGATTATATCATTTGTGCTTCGGAAACTAATCTTAGCCTTTTCTTGTAGCCTTTTCTCAATTTTACTGGAAATCAAATTAAAATATAACAAATTACATTTTTTGACCTTTTGAACAAGTTTTTATGATATATGCTTATTATCCTTTCTAATATAAATAGTCTCTATTAAATGTCTATTATATTAAAAAAAAAATTCAAAAAGAAATATATTATTTGTTACTGTTACCCTTAGTTGATAAGATTTAAAAAGATTTGATTTTGTTAACCTTTAAAGCCATTACCAAAATTGACACTTTGTTGAAGGATTCATTTTCGAACCAAGTTTGCAATTGAATGCTTTAGCAAATTCAAAGT
>CABFPE010000063.1:936488-976211 GCA_900660155.1 Hofstenia miamia | reverse complement strand
AAAATCATCTGGCAGAAAGTTGTACTCAGCAGATATACGAATATTTTCAACGAAGTTATCATTACTTCTAATGATAATTTGATCAGGGGTGTTTCCTGATCTGTGGGTCGGTGTTTTTATGAGGTATGAGTGAGTTCATCTAAGAGTTGACACATAGCTTGAGTGGCTGAGATTTCATCTTTACCAAAATGCACATTAAAATCTCCCAGCAGTAGTAATTGACAATTAAACGAAATACACGAGTGCAAATAGTCATTCAGATCAGTACGAAAATCACTCAGATCAAGTGATGGTGAACGGTAAATTGAAAACATCCTGATTCGAGAGTTCCTTAGGACGAGATCGCATTCAAGTGATTCAAAAGAATTGTATACATTTGCCTCGATAAAACATAGATTTAGGCTCTGTATAAAAATTACCGCCGTTCCACCTCCTCTGCCACATAATCTCGGACTGTTATGCCATGAATATCCAGGAGGGAATATCTTATGTGAGACGTAATTGTCTTCAGTTCGCATCATTGTCTCAACGATGAAACAAATGTCTGCTTCATTTTCAAGAATCAACTCTTGAATCAAAGTCTCTTTGCAATTGACAGACAAAAGATTTAAGAGAACACATGATAGTTTTTGTGTGCCTAAGCAATCATTCAGGTCTTGGAGTCAATTTGAGGGTACAGATGTAGATTGATAAGGTTTTCCGTGCACATACAACACCAAGTTGCGAATCTTGATGTTGCTTTTTGTGTAATTTCCTGATTGTAGTAACTCCCATCGTTGCCGCAAGAATTCTTTCTCCAATTTTCTCTCACTTTCTGATAGGGCTTTAGAGATATAAATTTTCTTCGAAAAACTCCTGAGTTTATATGCATTTGCAACGATCAACCTCGCATCCCACATAGTAGAAAATCTCTCAAGTAAAGTTCTGTTTTTCCCAACTGTAAATTTGCCAATTCTCCTTAGGTCATCAATATTGACATCTTCACCTATGTATTTGATAATTTCATTCAATTCATTCATCTCTGCACTTAACCTTTCTTGTGGCCTTGAATGATTTTGTTCGACCATGCCTCCAATACGTACACATTATTAGTGATCTGTGTCATTTTGTTCAAACACTTTGTCTATGTTAGAGTGACCATGCTCAATCTTCACATCCTTGTTCTTGAGACTGTCAAGATAGTTGTCAAATGATTTCTGAAATCTGTTGAATAGCTTTCCATTTTATATCAAGAGACATATTTGGCTTGTCCACTTGATCATCCAATTTCTTATAGAATCCATCAATCTTATCTTCAATATTATCCAACTTAACACCCAGGGCGACTTTATCGTGAGACACACAATGACCGCAAATGCATCTCATTACTCCAGTATCCGGTTCCTCAGATATCTTGCAAATGTTAGAATAAGCCGCTTTAGAGAGACCAATGCAGTTATAATGTGTATTGAAATTACACATGAAGCACGTTACATCATCATTTGTCGCAGTTGATAGCGAGCAATGCAAACACAACCGACCAGATATGCCGATAAAACCTCAGTAAGAGTATAGCTTTTACCTTCTTGGACTATTTGCTTAGCAATTTTTTTATTGCAAACTATTATTAACCCTGAACCTACTTAAGACTGATCTTAGGAACCTTCATGACCGGCCTCGTCCATTGATCGAATTTTTTGGATCGATCCAAAAATTACTAAAGAGCAATTAATCAAAGAAAAGCAATTATTATCATTACAATATATATGCAATAATGTGAGTAGGACCCGGTGAGATGCTGTACTAAATCCAATACCATGGAATTTTCCCCTACCGCCGTATTTTCGTTAAATGCAGAAATAATAAGAAACCAAGAACGACAATATAATAAATCATTAGTTTATTATTAGTGGGTTTGCTAACTGCTAGATATAGTTTTTTAAATAAATGGCAAGAACCTATTTCCTACCCGAATTCTAATGTTCCCTAAAAATGAGAAATAGATCATTTTGAAGAGTTACGGGCTTGTCCATTGGATTCTAGTTATATTCCAATTGCACATTGGAATTGTATTGAAATTGGATTTTCATTGGAATAATTTACAGAGACTTGAATATATCGACTGTTTTTATAGTAAAGTTTCCTTAATTCCGTTTACCATTAAAATAATTGCTTTGGATATAAGGCTGATAACATTCTCTATGTAATGCGCAACATCATGGTAATTAATTGCAATATTGACTCTTTATCATGTGAACGTATTATTGGAAGTCCACAAAATAACTACGTTTTCTAAATTTATTTTGATCAGAATGCAATTCATAGAGAAATCGACCAATTTGTATTAAAGAATATTTGTGCTTTTGCATTCCAATCAGGCACCATATGATAAATAAATTTATTCATGGCTGCATAGCTATTTCTCTTAAAATTGAGCCTGTATCGCAATTCTATCATGATATCTAATATGTATTTGGGTTCCCACATTAGGCAGCATTCCGAATGGGTAGTTTGTGGATTGTGTCATTTTATGGCAATATATTATCGGTAGTTTTACTATATTGTGTATGCAAACACTCAAACAATTCTATTTTCCTTTTTTTCTTAGAATTTTTTTTCCTCGTAAGGCCCAAGACGATAGTGATTTACTCAAAAATGTGAAATGAACTAAAAATGTTCTTGTCAAGCTTATACGTCTTTGAGTTATAATGCCACAGTGTTTACTGAACGATTTCTCTACACTAGCACCAGGGAGGGAATAGGCTTGTGGCAGAAGAATGAATTGATCCCATTCACTCCGGTCTCTCACAAACATAGTACCGAATCATGCAAAACTTGCAATATAATACCCATGAGCATACAATATGAATTGCTGTATTTTATTTAAACTGTATTTTTTTGATAACGAAGAGTTCCTACGGGTCAATCAGGAATCGTAAATCCATCTGTTCTAGACGCTAGTTCTAAAATGATAGAAGATCGAATTTTTTATAATACTGAAATTCCGGGGCATTTTGCATGCATCTCTTATATTCTGAATGAGAGCACGATGGTACATCGCTTGCTACCTTCGGGGTTGGAATAATGAACAACAAATTATTGGGTTTTTCTTCGGTGGGCTGAGGAGGTTGGGTTTTTGGTGCATTTTGATTAATTTCAAAATTTGTAAACCCTAGAACAAAAAAGTATTGCATGAAACATTTTAAATTTTTCTCCCGCTATTTTAAAAAATCTGTCACAGTTAAAAATGCCTCCTTATCCCACGGAAGTGTTCCTGCAAGACTCTAAGAAGGGAGAATTTTAGAACGGAAGCATTGCTTAGAAACAAACAAATAGGCAAATTAACAGAAAGGTTTCCGGTATTGAAAGTGGTGTTGATCGACTGAGGATCTCATATTTTAGCCTCATTACTGTCCAGAACTTCTTCAAATAAAGCCAATCGATTTGTTCTGTAAAAATAATTTCACTTTTTTCCTGACGTCCGTGGATCGAATTTTAATTTCATTCCAGATTCATGGATTTCAGGTAAACGGAAATGTCCACGGATGTCTGGATCCATGGAAAAGTTTGCTAATGACGCCTAACCTGAAGCACCATTTCAATATTGATTCTTTATAGCTTTCGGTTCCATATATGTTTAAGCAGTATTTTTCAAGAACACGTTTGCAAATTAAATTCTTCATATGCATTTATTTACCATTAAGTACTCATACTTTATCAATTTTATGTTCTGTTGGCTAAATAATTTTTGAATAAATCTTTCATTACTTAGGAAGATTTCATATTGTAATCAATGGAACTAATGATGAAATAATCACAAAAACTGAATAATCTTCATAATTGGACAATTTATAGTTAGATTAAAAAAGCAAATTTGCGAGATGAACGCCCGACATAGTAGTGAAAACAGTGCTGATTTTCTTAAATTTGATTAAACAACACAAAATGAGTGTGCCCTTGCCAAGAGATTTCAATTCTTCAATTCCAATTTTTGGTGATTCAATTCCAATTCCCACAGACCAATAATTTCAGTTTCAAATCCATTTTTAATTGCCGAAATTTGAGAGCAGATATTTAAACATTCATAAATAATTCTGCATTTTTTGCATTTGCATAGATATATATATATATATATTATAATTAAATATTCTACAGAAAAACATTTCCAATTAATTTGATAAATTAATCGATGATGCTCGTTGGGGTTGTGAAATCAATTTAGAGTCTAATTTCTAACTGAAATTTTTCAATTCCAAATCAAGTTCCATAAATTGAAATCCCTGCCTTTGCACTACATAAAACCAAACACATGAGGGAACATATCTTAATGAAAACAAATGTGTGCTAATGAATAACATTAGCTAAAGGTGGCGATGTTAAACTTCATATTTGAAGCACTCAAATTTTTGTCACCGTGTAAGTTTATCATGGAATTGCACATACGTCGGGAACTTTAAAATCTTTATAGGCAAATTTTCAATAATCCATGTAATGAGCTGAATGCATTTCATCGCTTTTTACGCCTGTTGATAGAACTATGGGATTCAGGTTTGCTCAGTCCATTATATTAAAGTTCAACATCAAAGAATATAAAAATAAAAAAACATAAATTACAGTCTATGGTTACTATAGATTTAGCTGGAAATGAAGAACATATTCCTGGCAAGCTAAGAATATGGAATAAGTCTTAATAATTGAGTTAACCCCTTACTTGAAAAAGAAAGGCCATATTTTGAAAGAACTAACAGCTCACATGTGCTAGAGTTAACCCAAAACCTACACTTCTGCACTGTCATTTTAATATTCACACATCACCCGGCATCCAATGAGTACAAATATTTGGTGAAATGTTTTATGAAAATGGTCAACATGCAACTCACCATTAAAAATTGAAATTAGCCAATGATAAGTTGAAATTTGACTTCCCTGTACAAACAAAAGCTATTGATGTAAAAGCTCTAAATTAATATTTTGCTATGAAATTTAACAACATCATTCATAAGTTTGGCTAAGCAGATCTAATCCTCATGTTCTATCTTAAGTCAAATCTAAAGCTAACGCAAGCCCACCCTTGATTATTTCTGCTCACCCCCATCTGGGTGCAGTGTACACCCTTTGAAATAATAAATGTCATAAGCATAGATGATATTAAAAAATACATAAAGCTGTCATTGATACATATTCATTATAATGCTTTTGAAATCGCGAAAAAATTGTATTCTGTTTATAGCTGCTGAACGTAAAGTCAGTATTAGCACAAGAATACGCTTTTAATCAGAACTCTAAGTGGCTCAGAATTTACCAATTTTGGCATATATCTACGTTAGAACATCTACAATATATATATATAACATGTTGTACTATATATATATATATATATATAAAATAGAAGTGATTATACTGAGCTTCTCCATATTCATATTCTAGATAGACGCTATGAAAGGGATCGACCGGTTTCGTTTATTCAAAACATCATAAATACAAATATGCGATAAAAACTAAATATATTTACAGTAAACTACACTTAGCATTACATGCTCTTAAAATAAGTTCAATGATATCAAGCTTATTTGTTTATTGAATAACTGATCTTTGTTTGATTGCTAAATTATTAGTGCTTCTTCTATTTTATGATGTTCTGATCTTAGTCGGTAATAAAAATTTTCTTCTCTTAGTTGATGTTTGTGCATAAAAATTTCGGATTTTATGTGCCCATTCAGATGTTCCTTAATTCTTGTGCTTCTTGAGTTTACACATATAAATGTGATGATTGCGAACTAATTAGTGCTTATGCGTCATTTTTATTTTTAGAGGAATTGAAGTTACACTATTATAATGGACAAATAACGTAAAACAAAATGTAATGCAAAAAGAGTGAATCACTCGCAATACAGTGAACACAGCGCAGGTGAATGCCAAAACGAATGCAATGTGAACAAAATGGCAGCTACTGCCCATTGGTGAATCTGATTTAAAAAAGAAAGCCCTGCAAGAGGTTGCAAAGGCTACTGATCCCATAGAAAAGATCAAATGGCAGTGTTTAAGCAGAGGGGCGAAAGGGATTCAAGAATTAGGCAGGTTTGTTGGCTAATATCCTTGCTTGTTATTTATAGTTTTATAAATATCTAATTCAAAGAAAAACAATTAAATTTCTAATGTTTTAGCCCTATTCCTGCTAAACATGCTTTTTGTGATCTCTGAAAATTTCAAAGAACTGGGAAAATGTGAAATACTATTCGTAAACAGTTGAAGGAAAAAATTTAAAAATTACTAAATTTTATAATTTTTATGAACAATTATGAATCACCACCTAATAATAAAAAAATCTCGTATATTTCAGATACCTGAATATAATATTACATGCATTCCCTGCGAGCACTTTTTTTTAACAACTGTTTGTATTAATTCAGTGTTTTTATGGTATACGAACCAGTAATTATTGTTAAAATATGAGCTCCAAATTCGAACACCTCGATGGTTTTTAGCTCCTCATATAAGACTTTGCAGTTATAATTGTAAATATTTAGTTAATATGGTCATTTTGAACAAGAACCCCAAGTGAGTCCACAGCAGCTAATGCCAAATTCAGTGAAGGCTTGCAGATCGGCAAATAATGAACGCAACTTAGCCCATGTCCACAAAGAGTCTAGTATTAGGCCGACATTTTTCAGTAAAAACTTTTATGTGTAGCATAAAAATCATGCATCAAATGTTTTTCAGAAAATTTCCTCTAGGTCAAACTGATTAAAGCCCTACCAACCCATGGCTACACATGCCGATTTTAACATTAAGTCAAATTAACGTTAAAATCGACTACTTTGTTAGTAAATTTTTATATTTTTTGTGAAAATGCTTATCAAAAATTGAATCAAATCAAACTAATTGAAGCATTTTACAGATAGGAAAAGTATAGCAAGAGATCGTCATTTTTCTAAGGAAAACCTTAAACATTATATTTTATCACATATACTCTGTACTTTATAACACGTTTTAAGCAATACATACTAATTTTGAAGGTCAAAATATGGTAGGAATACTAAGCTTTTAGGTCAAAAATATAATCGCCTATCGCCCTAGTTATTACTGCAAAATACAGTCCAACTCAGAGAACTATAGTTTAAACACATACTGATCTTCTGTAGTTACCAATAATATTTTGAGGTGGTTTTTGGAGCAGTGCGCTGTTAAAAGCAAATTCTGTTATAAGCACTTTATTAAATCACAGTCGTAATTAATTAAAATAAATGATCACTTTGACAACGATCATGGACATGTATACAAAAGTATTTAGGATTCTACAAAAATGTTTTGTAAGAAAATGAATAGTTGGAGAAAACAATTTAGAGTTGTTTGTATTAACCATTAGCAAATGAAACACATTTGAAACCAAGACTACATTTATTCTGTTTAAAATTGAAATTATTTCAATTAATTCATCATGATTAATTTCAGAGTTTTTCGGAATTTCGATGACTCTGGAGACCAGAGCTTATCGATTGAGGAGTTCTCTAAAGGGATCAAAGACATTGGACTTCGTCTTCCAAGACAAGACGTAGAAGCAGCCTTTAAGAAGATTGACCGTGACAAAAGTGGAACAATCGACTACAACGAGTTCTTAATAAAAGTTCGGGTAAACAGTTTTTAGAATTCATCTAATTTTAATTTAAACAGGCTGCTCAGGGCTGGTGAAGCATTTGTGGAATAAAAGGCATTCAAGATTTTTATTCATTATTCATATCATTAATAGTTTTGGGCACTAGATGTGTACCAACAGAAATCAGAAGCAATAAAAAATAAGGCATTTTCACATGAATTAGATGGAACTTGATGTAAATGAATCATTCAACTTAGTGGCGAACGCAAGGGGAACATGGTCGAGTGCCCCCTCCCTATCAGGCTTCCAATATTGAACTTGATTTCTTAAACTAAAATTTTTTTTAAAGTTCAAGAAATTTTTAAAAATTAAGTGATGAGGTGGATTTTCAAGTGTACTTTTTCAATATTTTGATAAGTTCAAGGGTCTTCCTCCAATTTTCATCAATCAAGTTGATGAGAACTGATATTTTCCCTTTTCAGAAAATACTGTGCACTCCCATGTTCTAGAATAATTTACATTCATCAATATATATATATATTCTTAATTTTTCACTGAACATGTATTTCTGAAAATTTTTCTGATCAAAAGCAGAGTTATAAGCCCAGCAATATGTATGTAAATACGCTCAAACCTATTTTTCCATAATAACTATAAAATATTCTTTTAGTAATTATAATACAGACAATTTTAATTATCAAATTAATTCTGGACACATTATGTTTGAACCATACATATTTTATCATGAAAAGTTTTTCTTTTATTAATTCAGAATATTTAGAAATATATCCTAAATGACAATAAATCCTATTACATTAAATTTGTTATGATTTTCTCAAAATGTGTATCTACAGAATATTCCTCGAAATTCACACGAAGAATTTGCACTAATTCCAAACTTTTGTTTAACTCAATATATTTTACAAAGAAGAAATGTAGTAGGCCTCTAAACAAGGTTCATAGGCTAAGGACAATGAGTCTAGTTGAAGAATGTCCAACGCATTTTCAGAAAAAAGTTTTTCTGATGCAAGTATACAAAAACTATGTTTTCAATTTCTGCAAAAACTGTTTTTTACTTTTGAACCATGCTGTAATATATGGACATTATAATATACTTGATCAAAAAAAATTGGTCTACATTGTTTCGTGTTCGGAAATGAATTAGGTTAAAAATTCGCAGAAATTCAAATTTTCGTATTGATTTAGAATCATTTCTATTAGCTGACTTATAATAAATTTTCTATAAATTTGAGTATGTACAAGCTAAACTGAAATATTTTTTTTCAGATAAATCTTTCTATTTAACATCCAAGTTCTCCCTGGCTTCTTTTTTTAAAGCTAATTGCAACATTTATTATCAAAAAATAAATGTTAAAATATTTCAATTAATCATTATCCTTAGAAATGGGAAATTATTCAAAGCTGCTTGTACTTTTTGAAGATGTTTTTCGATTCCATTGTTGTTACTTGAAAATCTTCAAAAATGAAATGAATGAATTGGGGAATAGATTTAGTTTTAGAATTGATTTGATCAGTTGGGCGAAGCATTGAGAGAAATATTAGAAGAAAAAGACTGAAGAAAGGAAACTTTATAGAGTTCAACTGAGTCAGATAATTCTGATGAAATGTGGTTGAGACGTTCCTGTAAGCATGGTTTGCCGGAAGGGTGAACAGAAAGGCGCTGAAGAAACCTGAGTTTGTTGTGAATATAAACGGAATGGGAAGAGTAGAAGAATGGCAGATTTTTACGACGGCTTCTTTTGCAAAGAATAAAAAGAGAACGTCCAAAAGCTAATAAAGGCGGAGAGGTCTATGCGACAGAAATATTTCTAAGACTGCGACAGTTGCCAGATAATAGATGGAGGGTTGATCAAGATAGTCAATTTGAAGAATTAATAACAGAAGAAGAAGGAGGAGACAGATCGACAGGAGAATTTTTTAGGAGTAGAAATGGGAGAATTTTAGATAAATGGCTTGTGCATGTAATGTGATTCTCATATGTGATTCAAACGTATTTTTATAGCGCAAATAATCAACATAAAGCATAAAATTTCTCTTACAAGCAGCTCTTATTTATTCGGTAACTGCTATGGCAGGATCTCCTTTAAGATGTAATAGAGCTTCGAAATCGAATATCGATATCGATCGAAATAATTTAGTTTTTTCGATAAGTTCGATCCCACGGATTTTTTTATTTCTGAGAAAGGGTATGCATTTGCTTACATATCTGACAAATGTTTATTTACAATCTCCAATCTCGTGTATTAGTTCTGTGTATTATTCTACTGGCCGCATAAGGTAGTTTGATTTATTACTGTGGAATTTCAGAGTATTTGTGATTTGAAATGTCTGGAAAAAGAAGTCTCATTTGAGAGCCAACAACAATAAAATTGCTTGCAAATTATGCAATTTAGAAGTACCTAAGGTGCCACGACTGCCCGCTATTTATGTTTTTGAGAAGTTGTTTTTTAAATAAAATTCCATTCTTATTGTTTTGAAAAAATGTTTTAAATATCGTAATTTTGATTGATTATCGTATCGATATTGATCGAAATTAAAAATAGCAATATCGTACACTTCTAAGATGTAAATATATCTTTGCATTTTAAAAATTTTAAGTTTTGCATGCGATGACATTAAATGTGTTAACTGGTTAATTTCTCTACAAATTGGAATTTAATTATCAATCGTTATACAAATAATGACTTTCTTGATATGATGTGATTTTTACGAAGGGACCTAAAAAAATCTTTAGTGACTATTTAATTATTAGGATCGATTTTAAGCGCTAAGCATTAAGAAAACTGTTCATAACTGTACTGGTAAAAATGAAAACAAAAATTATAAGAAATTAGTGAAAAAAATTGCACTAATACGATCTATAGCTGCTATATTCAACAGAATTTGCAGCAGCTTCCAAGTCTAGTTCTAATAGACAGTTCTTTCTGTGATCAGAATAAAAACGGTTTGAGATCACCCGCCATAATGACAAATTCTTGTTTACGATTAGAAATTTTGTATTTAAATAGTAACTAAGTAAAACTATCTGTAAATTCCATCTAATAATTAATGATTGATCATTACAAATCACCTTGTATTAATAAGTATTAATAACCTAAAATCTAGGGAAACACACTTAACAAAGGGCGGATGAAGTTGGTAGAAAAAGCCTTTAACAAGCTAGATAAGAATAAGAATGGTTTAATTGAAATTGATGATCTCAAAGATGTTTACGACGTTTCACAAGACGAGAGATACAAACGCGGTGAAAAATCAGAAGATGAGATATTGCTAGAGTTTCTGAATAAGTTCGATTCCCCTGGAAATGAAGATGGAACGGTATGTCATATATCTTAATGAAATTACATCAGGGCTGTTCTCTTAAATAATTAACAGAGGGCTCTAAATTTGAGTACTGTATTTTAATGTTATATTTTGACCAAATTAAATATGTCTTACTGAAACTAATCTTAAGTTAATTTTTTAGTTCATCAAAAAGCAGGTTGTTCAAAATCATTTTATATTACGTATATCCTGAATGTGCTAAACAAAACATTTATTTTTCAAATACACATAAATTTGGCCAATAATCCGTGAGGGCAAAATTTCTGCTTCTAGGACACAGCATGCTTAGCTAATATCTGCTACATCTTTAGAAATGACACTGAAATTGTTGAAATGACTGGAATTCTAACTTCTGATAAAATTTATTTATCGAGAAACCCTGGTCTGACGTCAGAGGCCTCAATCTACATTTAGCCTTTAATTTGGAATATTTTTCATTTATAAATTTTATGCAAAATAAAATAAGTTTTTTTTTCAAACCACTATATGCAAATGGCAAATTCCATAGAATTGTCAACCAAATGAAAAATTGTTTTTCTCCAATCTGCAAAAACATTATGTTTTTTAGTAAGAAAATATTTCAAATCGCTGCGCAATTGCCAGATAATACGATAATAGATTTTTGAAATAGCATGAAATTAATTACAATTTATTGCCAAGAGTAGAAATTAGACAATGCATCATGCAAACTCATTAAAAACCCATTTCTTCTACGGTATCCATTTTTACAACGTATCCAAATCCAAATGAACAGAACCGAATTTTATTAGACACATGTAATATATAATTTAAGTATTTAAAGGAAATCTAAACGACAGTTGGGTTAGCTAGGGTTAAATGAAAACACTAGTTCCCTATTGTGAAATAAAAAATTTTAAATAAAAGCTTATGATCATGAAAGAAAAACAAGGAATATCTGCACAGACATGATTCAAATTCAAAGCATGAAATGCTAGCGCTTGCAGCTAACAAACTTGTGAAGAGTTCAATTTCAGTACCGGGCTGATGCACCCAGACCGTCTCGTATACGTACTTTAAAAAATATTCATTCAAGGTGCATGCTACACACTATTTATTTACCTTCAAACTAAAAAGGTAAAACCCAAAGATTATAATAAAGTTCAACTTTACAAAAAATAAAATATGTAATTTACAATTGACTTCGATAAAAAGCAAAATTGCTTTAACCTTAAAAGACTAAGAATTTCTAAGAAATGACTCCGCCCCAACTGCGAGTATATTGACTCGGTCGTGGCCCATTGGATACCTCATCTCCCTTTTAGGCTTAGCTGCTAAATTACTCATTTCAAAACTGCAGAGATCTACTGTATTTGTTGTAAGAATGTTTGTTTTTGCCTAACCAACAATGACATCCACATCGGTTTGCATTAGCTCTTATTTGAAAGACTGCATTTATAAAATTTATTAGCGCTAAATGTATCTAAAGACAAGACAATCAAGCCCAATAACAATTTTTGTGATTATTGTAAAAAAATATAAGATAACGTTCTATATCATTATAAATATGGTAATACAACTAATCTACCGTCAGTAAGCAAAGCAGTCAATCTTGAGATACGCCGGCCAATGTGAAAAATGCCTATTAAGCATCTTCAGCAATATAAATAAGGTTAAAAAGAGATCTGACTAATATAGAAATCTTAAGAACAACGTATCTCAAACTTTTTCTCCTTAAAATTCTGGTAGAACAATGTATCTAGAAATACGTTGTTCTTTCTGCCATGAGTTATTATTGATGATACACATAGCGGTATATGATACTAAAACACATTGTTTTGCATTTCTTAAAAATATTAATTTACCATAAGCTGTTCTTATAGCGTGGCTTAAATAGTCTGTGTTGCAAGAAAAAATTAGAATACCGCTAAAAAATAATATGTTTTTGATTAGCAGAGAAAGAGGCGATAAATGAAGAGTAGACATTGATCTTATAAAATTCACAAATACTTATATTCTGTGCAGCAATAATGTCCAGAAAGTAAAATATTCATTGGCCCTAGAAAACATGACATACTGGTTTACGATTCTAATATTAAAATATGAATTTTTTTATGTCAAACAATGTATTCACACAAGACACAATATTTATATTGATATGTGATCACATAGAAACAGAATGAAGCAAAACATTCGCCAACATTCCATTCTTCCCTTTATACGGCTCCAATGACAAACACACCATCAGACTTTTCAACGAGCTCGGCTCGGCTCGGCTCGTTGACAAGTCTGCACACCATACATAGTCAAACAAACAATGTTTTTTAAGGATCACAATACACTGATTCATGTAAACTAAAGATTATAGAAATTGGTGCAGCTGTTCAAAGTTGCTAAATGTTTAAGTATCGAATTTTTAACACCAGAACAGCGATTACTCTCTGAGAATATATTTACATCTGATGTTTCAAATGCGAAAATTATGAAATAGAAAGAAAATTTCTAATAATAACAAATTCAGAGATTATTAACATAATTGAAAGTCGACGTACCTGCTACTGTTTTTGCTGAATGAATAATGAAACAAACACAAAAATGCTAAAAGGTCATTTTGACTTGACTTATTGTCGCATTTCTAGTGTTAAAGTAGTTTTCTCAAAACTATGCTTTTCCGGAATACGTTATTTTGCCTGCCGATGTTAATAATGCTAGCTTATATACACAGTCATATTCTTCAATTGAAAAGGTAATTTTTGCTTCTTTGGATTTTGGCAGACAATTACTATATAAAAGAGGTAATTCTAATAAGTTATTGTTTTGTGCAAAAACGAATTCTTATATCATATATCAATATACTTATATTATGCTGTCTTATGCAATAGAAATGCCCTGGCAACAGGGATAGCTATAAAATGCTTTTAAAGTGTCACAAGACTAAATATTTTTCAATAAAATAATTCTGTTAAAACTGCAGTGAAAAGTTTGTGCTAGAAAATTACAGAAAATTCCAATAATCAGCATTATTTATGATCTTTTGAAATGGCATAAAGCTTTCAATGTTTTAAAATACCTCAGGGACGTTTTCGAAAATATGTCTTTAATCACCAATATCATTAAACTGTGAAAAAATTCGTAGAATATAATAAATAGATGGTCAAGAAAGCAAAGTTATATTTTGATCCAAATTGAGTAATATATGCATCAAAGAACTTTGATAAGATTCTGTACACATGTAAAACTGGAAAACACTAGACCAGTTCCTCAAAAAAATTCTTTTTTACATTTTTTGTCATTAAGAAAGATGTACTAAAAAACGAATTTTTATACTGAACTACATATTTATTGTGTACAACTTAATAAAAGTTTTTTGAATAAATAAACATCTTGAAACACAAATGAACAAATATTTAAAAATGTGTATGTCTACCATGCAATTGATAATTTTAACACATTGTGAACGCCATCGCATCAAATCTAATACAGGAATTCTTGAGTGAAGTATAGTCTATAATAAGAAAAATGAAACATGATTATGATATGACAGGCGATATCATAAATGACTTATGTACGTCATATAAACTTAGAATCACCATAGCAGTGTTTTACTAGAGACTTCAGACAAAGAGAATTTTTCGGTGCGAAGTTATAGCCGCGTCAATTGGTTTAATCATGTGACGTGGTATTGAATGAATTACGCTGTTGCCAGTCAACAGTTTATATTTATATTGATTAAATAGCTGTTTACTCAAAAGGGCAAATCAATTTTAGTGATATATCATGTTTAATATATGTAAACGTATAGCCAGAATATTTCCCAGGCGTTATGTATGTAATATAAAAAAATTTGTTATATTAAGCACATATAAGCATATTTAATAAATGTGTGTGCATATTTATTAATTAATATCTAAACAATATTTATGTAATTTCTAAAGTGCTTATTTTGCTGTTGTTACTGCTCAAGCGAATGTGTGCATACTTTAGGTAACAAAAGAAGAGTTCATCAGCTACTATACTGGAATTAGTGCTTCTATCGACCTTGATTCATATTTCGACTTAATGATGCGAAGAGCATGGAAATTAGATGAAACAGCCCCAACAAGGAGGCCACCACGATCTGAGGGTGAATTCCTCGACCTACCTTCTTATGGAGGTGGGCATCATCCAACAGACTGTAAGAAAAAAGGCTTAGGCACATTAAAGCCTAGAACAAGACCAAAGGGACACATACTGTCAACAGAGATAGGATAGTATTCATTGTTTCTTTATATTCTTCAAATTGGTGCACATAAGTTAAAGTGATTCAAAGAGAAACTGAATAATTTTTAGATTCTTGTAAATTTATTTTAAAATTTAAGAAATATTTAAATCTTAAAATACTTCAGTGATTGTAAGAAGTACAATTGAATATTTTTTATCAGTGGCCAGCATGACAAATGAGATTGGAAATAATAAATTTGTTTATTTAGCATTACTTCCAGTGCACTTATAACATTTTTAAAATTTTAGGCAAAATAAATTACCATCAATTGAAATAAGTCAGTATGTATACATACATACATGCATATACATATATATATATATATATATACATATGTAAGATGGGGCATAAGTATGCTACAGCTAAAAAATGAAAAATTTTCAAATTTTAAATAAATCAATTAAGCTATAACTATGCGCAGTAAATTTTCTTTAAATACAAATCCAACTAATATTTAAAATACATATTTATATCTCCCCATTTGTTTTGAATCAATACATCTATAAACCGACAATAATGGACTCGATTTTATTGTGATTCTATACACTCTTTTTTCATTAGGTGTTACCAAGCTTTGAATGTGCTAATGATATTAAATTGAAAATTAAGGATTGTCATATGCTAAAATTGTGAATAAAAATCATTTTACCAATGTATGATGATCACATTTATTACTTATTTCATTCCTATATTAAAAACACAACATATGGTTTATTTAATATCCTATACAGCTCATTGAAAGTTTACTAGTATTTTCAAACAATCATTTAGTTTACCTGAATTTTTGTAAACAGCGTTATGACTATAATGCACTAAAAACAAATTGCATTATGAAATACAACAGTGATTCACTACTCTATGCACTGCATGCTTTATAGATGCTTGACTTCTACTTGTCACAGAAATTCAGCCCTCATTGAGAAACCCTTTGAATGTCCTTCCAGGTCTTCAAATCTGACATTCCTATATCTTCCCTTATTTTGGAGAATGTGATTAACCATACTGTATACTTTTTATACGTGAAATCATAATATAAGCTCTCAAAGGGATACAGTATGAAAACTGTCAGATATGGTTGTATAAGTTGTTTTTTTCGTTATAAACTCATAAGATTATCCCAGCAAGAGTTTCAGGGTGCGCACCCATGTGATCGTGTCAAATTTTATCAAGAACCTACTTTGGTCACCCTGAACTATCGTTCGAAAATCATTTCCAGGAAGAAATAAAATTCGATAAAAGGTGAGCCAATGATATCAGGGCAAGTGCTTAGTTGTGAATACCGGGTTTTGGTCTGCCGTATGCGCGGGGTTTGTTAATTAAACTGATTAAGATTCTTTACGTAAATTTGAGTCCTTTAAATTTCATTATTTGAGTTAATTGCGGTATTTTGCAAGATTTGCTAAAAACCTAAATGGTAGATCTTAAACTTCCATGACTCATTTTATTCTGCAGGTAATGGCTATGGACGGATAATGATTTTGTGGATACGGACATAAAGCATAAATGGTATGGTCCTGAACAACAAACGTTTCACACCAGATGAGGTACTAAAGAGGGTAAATAGCGGCGAATTAGCTTTGCGGAGACTTAAGTTGAACTCCAAGATGAATATGATAAGGAGAAATGGTTACTGGGGGGACACTGAAAAGGAGAGGACGCATGTTTTGGTAGGACTAGAATCAAGATGGTAAACACAAGACCAAATAGACAACAGCTCAAAATCAGATGAGATGTTGGAGACAAAAGAAAAAAATTTGCAGTGTCATTGCTACAGGAAGCAGGGCGAGTTAATAACTGAATAAGAAAGGTCGTTAGTGACAACAAGAGCGTTAGTGATACAAGAGCAGAAAAAGAAGTAAATGAATTGATTTTGACACATTGACGACGGTTGGTCTGATAAGACCGGAAAAATCGATGAAATCTGCATCAAATATATGTAACTTGTCAAGAAGCATAGAATGAGAGAGCCAGTCAAAATTTCTAGAAATGTCAAGAAAGATAATGTAACTAGGATCATTATATTGAAGTGGCTAAGACAACTAATTTTTTTTGTTATAAATTAAATAATATATAATATGTAATATATTTATTCTTTGTACAATAGATGGCATTGCAATTGTATTTTATTTACAAATCAATTTTAAAAATTTTCTAAATTTGGCAGTAAATTGTTTTTTTACAATGTTATTACTTATTATTTTGAAACTTGAGTTTTAATTCGATCAATTATTATCTCACTTTTCACTAGCATAATATAGTATCTTATAGCTAATCTCGATGTTAAACTTTATCACATTACACAGAGTATTTCTTGCTACGAAATATTTCTGTCGCGCAATGGCGTACAAAAATTGATTTCGCGTGCTATCTTAACACATGGCATAAAAAATATTTTTAGCAATTGCTCTAGATGTATTTTTATGCCGTCATGAAATCTTTCTGCATCGTGAAGCAGCAGGCATTGTAGTGCTGCTTTTCTTTAAAGGAAATGTTTGTTAGATTTTGGGGCAATTTGCATTTTATTCGTTCACATATTTTTGTGGAATACTTTAGCAATATTCCATTATTGAAATAACATCATAGTGAGAAAGGGTTTACCATATGATAAGAAATCCTCATAAGAGAAGTTGTTGGACACTATATTAAGCTAGCTTTTTCGATATCATACAATAATTGAATTTCGGTTTTAAACCATCTCATATCATTCATTCTTATGAAGAGAAAAATAATTATTTATCTCTTTATCATTACTTTATCCAAAAATTGCAATTTTTGACCTAACGATTGTTCAATTTTGAGTTTAGGGTAGAAACTAGGGACTAAGGGAGAAATCAATTTTATTTAACACTTTATCAGCGACAGTGGTTAAAACAGAAGATAAGGTATTCCCCAAGGTTTTCAAGCAGAAAGTTGCGATCTTTTCATAACAATTCCTTCAGAAGAAAATAACTTCTTTCTACTAAATATGTCATAGTGGTGCACGTTTTTAATTTTGCAAATACAGCTAGACTGATATCTGGCATTATATGATTGACTATTGTAGAATGTTCTCTCCTTGGGACTTCATTCCACAGTGGAAAATTCTAACCAAACAAACAAAGAAGGAGTAATAAATTGCAGTTTGCTTTTTACTTGNAGAAATATCTTGGTAAATCTTCTGATAGTTGAGATGGCCTCCGGCCTGCACAGAACTAAGAAAAACCTAATCCCTACGCTCAGCTCATCAAAAGTTGAAAGGCCACACTGGCTTGTTATCGTACATGTAAACAACAACTTTACTCCCCTAAATCTACGTTATCCCTTAGGGTACAGAAGGGGTTACTGGTAGTCAGTTTTGGTCACCAGTAGCGTTGCTGTACTCGAAGCGATGCCCTATTATTAGTTAATGTACATATTAACCATTAATATAAAATAAGGAAAAACAATAAAATATATACGGAAAAGTAAAGGCCAATTTAGTAAAATTTATTATATCTAAAAGGTTAATTGAATAGCGGTTCGGGAAATATGTAATAAAAAATAATACAACTGAACGTTGGTAAATCAAAACTTAAATTAAAACATCTGACAATATCAGAAATCACACATTAAACAAAAGTAAATATTTACGTTTAACAAAAAGTGCTGAGCAGACGATCAGTCATCTATCGAACAATTTAAATTAAATAAAGCAATGCAATGATGACTCAACAGCCAGTGACCAATAAGAAATAAGCATAATGCACACGGATTAGAACAAAATAAAATAGCACCGAATCTCTTATTTTGACCACTAATTATACAAAATGGTTATATATCCGGGATTATGCTAGACATAATCCCGAAGTACACATCGATATTCTTTGAAGTCAAAGCACTACAAGTCGTTGTATGCTTGGTTCATAGAATATTTAAGGCATTATACTTTTTCAATTAGTTCCAAAAAACCACTATAACACTGGAATTATGAGGTATCTATTTTTTATTAGTGACATAGCCAATTACATCCATACCAAACTGCGAAGCGTAGTTTTTATTCCTGATTCTCCATCCCAATTACTTGAACAATTTGCAAAAATGTTTTTCAAAATTCTGAATTCTTAGATGAATTTGATGAATTTATCAGAATGGTTCTTTAATGGAGTAAAAAGCAAGGTATTTCGAAATGATTTTGAGGGGCATTTCCATATTCGTCGGAATAACATTTTTGTTTCAATTGTTTTACATACTATATTAGAACTATGCTACTTCTCTTTATTGCTTATATATATTTTTTTTATTTGAATTAGGAAAATAAACTCTTTTATTATTGATGCGTTTCGACATTCTAATCAGTCATTTTCAAAATAATTAATCGCTGTTTTTCCTCGGTCTTCAATATATATTTAGCTTGCTTATGTCTTGTTGCTTGTTCATTAGTGGTCTTTCAAAGAACTTAATTACAATATTTCCCGCTATTTTTGTTTCGTGATTTTTAATAAATATCTTAAAATTATTTTTTTTGGTGGGCGTGCATTTAAAAATATTTTGGAATTAAAATGACCTCGCATGTACTCTTCTATTTTCGTACTTAAATGCCGTGTGGTTTCGCCAATGTATGAAAAAATTGCATTCATCAAAGTCGTAAACATAGACGAGTCCAAATGACAAATCAATGGATACTTAATTTTTGTTTGTGAAAATATCTTGTGTTTTATTTAATTTTAATATTGTACACATTTTTGATAATGGTAAATCTTTGTTTAGCATTTTGAGTTGTTTTTTAATGTCATTGCATTCTTTTTGACATAAGGTAATGTCCAAAATATCTCTGTTTTTTCTATATCACTTTATTGTATATTATTAATGTATTTAAAATTTCCTTAATCACTTTGGTAATTAAATTTTTTGGGTATTCACTTTCATAAGATCATCATAAGCTTGTCTAAGCTCTTTGTTAAATTTTAATAATTTGAACAACTTGTAAATATTCTATCCACTAGACACTTAACAGTATTTTTCTAATGAAGTTAAGAACAGTATACACTGAATGACATATAAAGATCTGTTTTTATATATTTTCAGCTTCTTCTTTTGTTTTAAATGTGGCAATGATGGCCTCTACATATCGATGGTAGATGATAGGTTGACATTCATGACCTTCTATTTAAGTTTCAATTATGTTGATTACAAAATTGGTCATAGTAGGCCATAAATAAGATTACATTGATATACCATTTGCATAAATATATATATATATATATATATGTATCAGTGGCGGATACAGAAATATTTTTTAGGGGGGTCCAATGCAAAATAAAATGCTAAGTCCATAATTCGGTACTAAGGCGGGTTAAAAAGTACTGAATTTTTAATTTTTAAAATTCCGAACTATGCGGGAACTTCACCAACATTTACTGACTCCAAAAATGCAAATATACAATTTGTGCAACTTCTCAAAACCCAACAGAATTTTTTATAACTTTTAATTATTTCATTGTTTTTAGCTCAAAAAAGTAATATTGAAAGTGGGCAATTGTGTGATATTGTATCGAATTTTTCAACAAAATTGGATTATTTTTAGAAACAATGGTATTTTTGTGTAATATGTTTCACGAAAATGTGCACAAATTGAGTGCATTATGTATTTCAAATTATAGGATTTCATTGTGCACTACAAACAAAAAAGTTTTCTATGTTTAATGATATAGGATTAAGTAAAGTTCAAAATCTTGATATAAATTTTGTTGAATATTTTTATAAAATTCGAGAAAATCAAACATTCCGAAGTGCAAGAATCTTAATAAAGTCAATGAAATTTTAAGATTACGGAAAATTGTGCTGCGTTTTGAGAAATCAGAGAAGTGTTTCTTGGAACTTTGAGGGTGCATGTTGTTGAAGTCCGCCCATATTAGTGAATTTGAACGCAAAAATTAATGCACTCTGTTGAGTACAAAAGAAAGGCCCCTTTATCTATCCACCCCTGATGTATATATATATATATTTTTTTCTGATAATATATTCAAACAAGATTTGAGTAGGTTTATTGTATTATACGACATCAATAAAACCAATGCTCCTCTAGAAAATCAATAGACATAGTAGAAATATTAAAAAGCAAGGATTTCAATTACGAAACAACAAGGATGTTACTATTGATAGCAACAAAAAACTCATTAATGGAATTTAAAGGAGAATTTTACTTGAAGAAAGATGGTTTAGTTATGACTAATTCCTTAAATCCAACCCTAGCTAATATCTACATAAGTTATATTGCAAAACATTATGCATCAAATAATATCAGATTTCATTTGTTTAAAAGGTATATAGACGATATATTTGCTATAGTAAAAACAAAGCCACTCTGTCATTGGCACTGAAGTATAAAGATGATCAATGGATATATTTCTACCTTTGACTACTGTGTGGTTGCAAATTTCTGTCATCATGTGTTTCATAATTTGTTCTGTGCAGGATGGTAATGCCTTGGTTTGCCACTAAAGGGTTCAGACAAAAAAGTGTATGGGTACGGAAATGTATAAAAGTCCATATTTGGCAGGTTTCTTTGGATTATATTGTCTGAAGCTTGTTAATGTACGCAAAGGATAGAGTTTCATCAATGGTAAGAAATTCACCAGCTGTAACAGCAGATAAACATTTATTATTCAGTAATGTATACAGTTCCCGAAAGGCTGCAAATCTGTCATGCTTCCATCTATCATTTCTCGTATCAGACTCAGAAAAGCCAACCTATTTTTACTCATGGTTGCCCCAAAAATGGCATTTTCAATGCGGTCATCAATTAAATACGCTGCATCATTATTATTAATGCCTAAAAGACCTCTTGCATATATGAGTCCAATAAAAGCTATGGCCTCTTCTCTGGTTGTTTTATGTAAGTAGGTGTTCTTAGAATTTGTCAGAATTGCAGGAATTAAGTTTTCTCGTTTGTTTCCCTGACTATTACTTCAATAACTTCATCTGTAAAAAATATTTTCCAAGCATTTCCTGGAGTCTTGGCATTTTTCAATTTGGCATTTACACCTGGAGATCCAGAAATAACATTTGCTGTATTTTGCCTTCCTCTCTGACTAGGACCCTATGGATTCCCCAGGGTTAGTTTTTGTTTGTTTCTCTGTTACAACTGAAAATGTTTTACTTTGTGTGGGCACCTTCTGCTCTTGATAATTTGCTGGGCTTAGTGCAGCATCGATGTCTCATATTGCTCATTTTCTGTGTGTTAGAACTAGACTTGAGGGTCATTCAGAAACATCATCACCACCATTTCATGTCATACAAAAGTAGTTCATTCAAAAAAAGCCTCTGAGTTATAACTAAAAATTTGAGGGGTAAAATCGGCCGCCCATTTAAAATAGGGTTAAAGGAGGAATATATCGAATTTGGAATGTCACAAGTTCTTAAGAAATTATCAAATTATAATCGAATCCATAGAAGAACGAATATCTGAGTAATTTTATGAACAAATACATTAACAAAACAATGGATGAAATAATTAACAACAAAATGGGAAAATACTCGAATAATTTTTATTGCACATTTAAAATTTAATATCGAGGAAAGCACACAATAGATATGATAAATCAAGTACAAAGAATATATTATATAAAAATATGTAACATTTGTTTATACAACACAAAAGTTTAGTCAACGACAAAAGTATCCGATAAGTCCAATTTTATTTATAAAATTAATTGCACCTGTGAAGAATACTAAGTTGGATATAGTAGTAGACAACTAAACAAAAGAAAAAAGGAACACCAAACTAAACCAACAATATCAGAACACCTAAATATTTGGATTAATTATAACAAACATTTTAAGATTTTGCCTTTCCAAGGATTTTAAAAAATCAAAAGTATATACATAACATCAATGCAACCAAGTCTTAACATCAAAATTATTACATCTACAAGCATAAATTACCTATAATGAACGTCTAATTTTATGATATTATGTTTGAAAATAATGCACACTTATCTATATTTGCATATTTAAACGTTCATATTTCGTTGCAAGTTACTAAAGCGGACTAGGCCTCCTTAAAAATTGAAGGGACCTAGCTCCTTTTTTCAAAACGTTTTAATCAGCAGCATAAAGGAACTGTTTGCACCATTATGTTTTGAAAACTAGGGGTTTAGCAATTTGTTTTTGTTTTCAAATTAATATATAATGAAGTTGAAACTCTCAATTGAAATGCAACAAAGGCGCGTGGAAAAATATATAAGTAAAAGGTAAAATTCTCATACTCAATTAATTCTGATTTACTAAACATGACGAGTTTTAAAGGGGAGATTGCTTGCATTTTTCGAATTAAGGAAGAGATATTAAGGGGATTTTTATCTTCACTTCTCATTTCATTTGTTTCTGATATTTTAACGATTTGGTGTAAATGGACTATCCAATGTGAAATTTTTACAATATGAAGTAACAGTATATTAACAATGTATTTCTGAACTTAACTACGACAAATTACTTTAATCAATTTTGTATAGCAAATAGTAGAACAGTAGCAAATGTGATGCCCTGAACGGAGTGTGCTGTGATGTCGCTGGAATTAGCACATTAACTTCTTGAACTTAAACTCTCTATTTACATCAAATACTTGGTATTATATACAAAATTATTATCAACATATTTACAAATACATGCTTAAAAACCAAAAAATCAGACTGGTCGATGCAAACAACCAGCACCGATGTTACAGTGCCACTTCTGCACATTTTTGTTGTAGAATGCTTCGTTAACAATATCAATAACTGAAATATTTGTGTGCTACACTTTTTGGTTATATAGTGGTGATACTTCCGAGAAGTTCAAGCAATTGGTGATCAAGGCCATAGAAGTTCTCAAATGTCACTGTCATCTATTGATTATATTACCGATCTCTCCTGCAAAGTGTGCTCTAGAAGGTAAAAGAAAGACCTAAATTCCATCATGAAAGGTTTCATTGAAGATAGAAAAGATCCCAATATTATCTTTTATTGCAAGTCAAGGCAAATTAGGAGAAAATTCCTTAAAGACTGTATTCATTTAAAGCCTTTGCAACCTATAAACATTTTAGAAACTCTTTGTACTGCCTGAAATCAATTTGTTCCTAACTTATTCTATATTATATTATGCTTGTTTTTATATTCACACTACTGTCTACTTTTTTGTTATTTTTTTAACACAATCATGTATGAATTGATACAAAAAGATTAGCAGTGTAAAAAACATCTCGTAATGCAAAGTTGATTGAAATGAATTAATTAATTTATTTGGTTTTTGCCATTGTCATAATTAAATTTGATGCTTATTTTTAATAAAGTGTTTATGTTGACTTTATAAAATGGATTATTTTTCCTTTATAAATGTGTTTTGTTGATTTTTACTTCAATTTTTATGAAAGTATTTTAATTATTAAATTGTACAGGATTAAATAAATATCAATATAATTTTTTATTTCAGTGCAGAATATTTTCTGAGTGGATGATACTTTTAAATTACACACTCTCTCTACTTTTATATATAAATATACAAGTTAATTTCCCACTCGGAGTTTTTTAACAATAAATAACACTAGTTAACTTGCCATAAATTTACAGACATTAACTCTAATTTGTAATATACAGTTGCATTCTTGAAAGTTGTCATGTTAGAAAATATAAGGGATGTTTGAGGGGTGGGTGGGTTAGTTTTTTTGGCTTTAAAACTTTAAGCACAATATGACTTTAGAAATAATGAGCAGCAGTGCAATTTTTTAAGCCATTTTCAGAATAAGGAAAATGTAAGCATTGTAGAAGTCTTAGAATATATGTAATACAGACAATGTGCAACCTATTTTCATCTAATGTATTCACAATATGGTATGCTTGTTTAAGTTAAATAGTGAGAAGCTTAAAAAATAGTTAAAGAGAAAGTTAATTTTATAAGAATAGAGTAATTTTGACGTTCCAAACTGTTTTGTTGACATTTATTTCACACAATTTTCTCCGCTCCTATTCAACAATTTGGAAACTTTGCAATATTGACACATCTGTTATGATGAAAATCAATAAATTTTAGCATGGGTCATGCTTTTGAAAAATTATAATTATAACAATTTATAAAAATTTTCTCTGAAATGTTTTTGCGAGAAATACTCTGTAATCTTAAAAATTATGGAAAAATCCATTTATGACGAACACGGAAACTTAGTAGATTTTGCCTTCTCATATGATTTTTTTTCGTTTTAGATCAACTAATAAACATATTTATGATTTATGATTAAATATATTTATAGGACGTTCAATTTTTCCATTAGAATTGGATTAAACATTTAAAATATTGAAATTGGTACATGAAGCCACCTAAAAAGATTAAGCATGCAAAGGTTCTACTTACATGTGATATTTATTCCAAGTACAGTATTAATGCAAAATTATTTTTTATCTGCAGGTGTAGCTATATAAACTAATCTTTATTACTTTGTTCTAAGAAATTTATAACAATTCAAAAATCAACTTCAAAGCACCCAAACACCAAGAACTACACTGGCATTCAAATAAACTGATTCAAAATTTAACAAATAAACGTATATACAGATCAACATATCATCTTCTAAACTGCAATAGCAAAAATAATTCTTTTCACACTTTGAATTTGTAACCAAGGATTCAGGAATTGTCGATCCCGTATGGAAATCATGGATTAAATGCAAAAGTTTGTAATTCACCAATTGGAAATTGCACTTAAAACTTTATGTTGCTGGGAATTCCGATGCATGTCTGCTTGCCTTCTGGAAATTGACTGCAAGGTTTGAACCTGGTGTAATACCATGGAGATTTTTTTTCAATAAACCTGTCCCAACAGTAGTCTTCCACAGCTTGACATAATTCTTTACAGGGAAGTATTCGCCAGAATACTGTGTTTCCAATTTGAAAAGAATTTAATGGATCTGCTAGTCGACGACTAAATTAAGTAAATAATGATGGATACCTTTCCAAGATTTATGTGCATACTTTCAAGCTACCACACTTTTTCAATTGTAAACTATTGCAGTAGAAATCATGGAGTAAAAAATAGATGATAAATGTTTTAAAAAGTACAGTGTGTATATGGGAATCCCATGGGATGGAATTGGACGGCACATATTTGTATGTCCCATGGTAGTAAATAATTGATATTGCAAAATAAATTTGAGTGTTAAGGTTAATAAAGACAATACATTTTGTCATTTTCATGTCTCTTTGTACATGCATTCCTATTTATTACAGACTAAGCATAAACGTTCATAAATTTATTAATTTATTAATATTATAAGAGGAATCAAGTAAGATTAAGTGGATTGGAACAGACATAAACTACCAAAGTTTGGCAATTAATGGGACAGAAAAATTTGTCCCATGAACAAGCTGTGTATATCTACACTTCTCTTCTCATCATAATTTTCCTTCTTGGAATTCCCTATTCTAGGCATGAAATTGATTTTTAACCATAACACACCTTAAGTTAGTATAGAATCAATATCCCGATTTAGGATTGAAAGAAGATTGTTTCTGCATTAGATAAAATTTTCCATTACTAGTATGACTTCGAAAAGTTGGGAAAGTTTAGTGAAAAATATTTTTTTAGAAATTATAGATGCTTACTTAAAGAAGCTAAAATTAAAGGCAGAAGAAAATTGACGGCTCTTACATAGGCAATAGCCTTAAAAAATTTAGAAATGGCATATTACTACAGCTACCAGTAGGATAAAAAATCTGTTGCATAAATGAACTTACATTTTGACTTTTGGATCCAAATCTTGAGTGGCGCATGGGGGAAAATAAGCGACACAAAGTAACACTTTAAAAGCTTCATAGCACTGATGATAATATTTGCTAAATGTAANATACATTAAGTAATGTCAATAAATGGGTGTTTTTTTCTAAGAAAATGAGGTTTGGATAGTGAATATTCGTGTCGGGTTCGGGTTCATGCTCATATTGTCACTCTCTAATTGTTAACGACTCTATAACAGGTATTTTGCTTTCATAGTTTGGTATTAAGCCATTCATTAAGAATATCTTAAAAACCTATGCATAGCGAAAAATGAAACTTATCTTAACTTTCCCAGAATTTTTTAAAAAATGTGATGGGGTTCTGAAAGCGCTCATATTGAGTGATTTATATACAGAAAAAAAATAGCAGAGATTTTGTTCCCATAGTCTTAAGCCTCTCACTAAAACCTAGGTATAAAAATCTGAATTTCCATTATGAAATGTTAATACTTCCATATATATATATATATATATATATACATTGGAGTTCTGCAGGACCATTCAGTCCCATGAGATTGCGATTTGGGACTAACAAGTACATGGGATCATAAATATAGAAACTATTTTTAGAAATTTTATTATTTTTGCAAAAAATAGCCAGTTTTGTGCAACAATATATATATAAGTTCTGTAGGACCTGTCAGTCCCATGAGACTGCGATTTGGGACTAACAAGTAGATTAGATCATAAATGTACACACTGGTGTTATGAATTTAATTATGTTAATAAAAAATTGACCAATTTTGCCCAACAATAGAAGCTTTGCGAAGGAAGGGGGTATGCACAAGAAATTGTTATAAGAATAATAGGGGAAGAAATTGTGACAAAAATAAAATGGAACTATTTGAGACTGGGACCAATAAAATTTTATTCTCGCAGAATCCTAGCGCACATGTGTTTTCAGTGCAAATGTTGAATGCTGTCTAATTGTCAGATCAGGTCCTTGGCTGCTTCAATAAAACGATTCTTGAGTTAAGATTTTTGTCTATCTGTACAGGCAATATCAATACTATTTTGCCCAAACGAAAAAATGGAAAAATTATATCAATTTGTTTAAGATCTAATGTTTAGGGTTTTATTTTAGATGTTAAACTAAAGTTCCCTCTTAATAGAGTATTAACATTTTCTACATATAGGTTTGCTGTATTTTTAACTTTTTTTAGTTCAGTAATCTTTATCAGGTGTTCGAACTGGCTTGTCTTATTTATAAAATCCTTAGAGTAAAGTTGGTTTGGTTGAAGATGTAAGAGGTAGGGCTGAATGAAAATGTCAAGTGTTGCTTTTTCGGGTTTGGGATTTAAATAATTACACTGTGCCTGAAATTAACAACGAAATTGTTAAGCTATATATACGTGTATAAATTTTTTTCTGTATTGCTTCCAATGGAGTAACCTATATATTTTTAAAAACTAAAGAAATGTGCAATTCTAACTGGCATCTGCATGTACATACCAACACGGTTATTTGACTATTGCAGTAATTTTCACATCTGTAAATAACACTTAATGTAAAAGTCTACTCATTGGAGTGAAAACTCTAAACGTGTAGCAATATTAGTAGATATGACATTTGCCAAAAAACTATGTGAGTTGCCAATAACATATCCAATGGAATTAAAATTCCTTGATTTTCATGGGATAAATAACGCAGTAACTAGCTTATTAATAAATTTGAATATAAAAAATATAGTATAATAACCATTATAATGTTCAAAATTATAAATATTATCACGATGAATTTTTATCGCTTATACAACATGTTGTGTTGTTTACACAACAGTACTTAAAATTCTACACAAATCATTACGGCAAGTTTGCTTTTTGGGCTCTTGATTTTTGTCAATGCTGAGTGACAAATAAATGTAAACCAAAATTGCTCATGTTTATGCAATCAAGGAACTGTTCTTCCATATTTGGTGTAAGATTTATTGACGTCACTGAAGTATAATTAATGGTGAACTATTTGGAATTAGTTCTCCATTATCATCTGACCAATCAAAATGTTACTAAAGAATGTCCATCAATAAAATCTAAAAAAAATCTGACAATTCAAATTCTACGCAAGCTGCTTATTCTCAACTTTATTGTGTCCAGATTTAACTCAAAACGTTCTCTGATAGGAGAGACAGTAGCTCACGGCACAACCTCTTTCTAGATGTAAATCATCTTATATTGATGTTGTTAGAAATATGTCTATAGGTTCGACTTACAGCACATCTTCTGTATGCTGTTCCACTATCTTTTTCCGTCGGCCGTTTCATTCTATATTTAAAATAGAGGGAACACCACGCATATGATCGAATTGTGCAACAGGGTGAGTCGTGAAAGGGGTCTATGTTCAGGAATATTGACGGCATGAGTTTTAGAAAATCAATTAAATTTCCAATGGAATGTAAATTTTGTTATATATATAGATTGTTTTGATGTAAATATCATATTGCATAAATCCTATGCCCATAATTATTGGCATACAACAATTTGTATAAAGATTTATTATAAGTAGGTTCCAAAATAATTCGATTTTAAGAAAAAGTGCGAACATATTCAGTTTTATGCTTATAAAGTGCTTTGAATAAATTGTTGATCGAAAATGCAATTAGAATATATGGCAGAAATCATAAAGATGGAATGTTCTTTCAGTGTGTGTGCGGGAGTTTTCATTAAAAGCATAAGTTTAGCAAATGAGTGAAAACTCCTTATTTGATTAACTTAAAGATATAAGAAAGTGTGACATTTGATATTTCCAAATAGTTGCTGTCAAAAGACCTTCAAACATTTATTCCAATGTAAAGTAATGGGATTCTTTTCTGAAAATCTGCAATGCATTCATATCAGAACTTGTGAATATATTAAACTGAATTTTTGTTTCACTCCACATAACATGAATTGTTGTGGAAATGTTTTTTAGGAAGCCGATTTACAGAGGTCTAGAAAGCAAACTAGATTTCTTAATACAAAATCTGAACTCACAATGGAAAAATTCTCCAGAAACAGAAACTACAGCATTAATCGCCACCCAAAAAACGTTGGCAAGAATCGTGATGGTGTTCCAATATTTGCCAAGCTCTGTACTTTAAAATAAGGATAATAGATATTTGTTCTTAGTTGCAACGGGGAGATAATTGCAATCATTACTATAATGTATGGCCGCGCACATACACAAAATAAATGTTGCCAAAATGAATTTAGTTGCCTTTGGGAGCGGCTCAGAGATGTATGTGTGCGGTCTTTAAAAATTGTCTGCAGCATCAATAATGAAGTTGCAAATAACTACTTTCTTGGAAGATTTGTAGCATTCCCCAATTCTAATGCTCTATATATTTTAATATTTTGTGAAGGATTCATATTATATATAAATCATAATGTCGGTCCCGTGATGTACTGACGTGCTTAAATAATCGCCTTAACAAAATTATGGTAACTGATTAATGTGGGTAGAAAATTTGATTTGTCAAAATATATAACCCTATTATGCTCTATAAAGCAAGATAGCTGATTTAGTCAACTGAAAAATAAAAATGTTATGCAATCAGTTTTTATTAAATGTTAAATTTTTCAAACTTTCCATCCAATTTTATGAGGCTACAAAACGTATATGTATGTCAAAAATTTTGCGGGCAAAACTAGTTATTATGAGAAACAGAAATATTATTTGTTTTGTTAACACTAGAAGTACCAGATGTGTCAAAATTGACTCAAATTAAAATTTTGTTTACTTGCGTATGCATTCATTAAAAACAACAGCAGGTATATACACCTCCAAAAATATCGATAATCTATTTGAATTTCCATATGTAAAGTTTTTTTCATTCTTTTGCATACTTTTTTAATTGAAATGTTACATGTAAAATGAATCTCAAGAAGTAATGGTACTTCTAATGTTAAAAATCCATTCACTTGATGAAGGACCACAACCCAAGTAATTTGGAAATAGAACATGTTATATTCCGAAATTTAATTTTGTCAGAAAAATTGTTTGACTGAAAAATAAACAATGTGGTACCCTCTTTATTGCACTGGATATTTTTGAAAAAACTTGAAGAAATCATGTGTTTGAAACATGTTTACCACTTGCAATGTTTTTTCAAACACCCCTGCTGATGTCATCTCTGAAACCAAGAGACACCGAAGCAAATAAAACGTAGTTTCATTTAAATAGAAAGTCTTCAATTTCAAAAAGAGCTTACTCGTTAATTGCCTTAAATAGGGCTAGAACTTCTTTGAAATAGTTAACTTCAAATTCTAAGTTGGTAACGTTATCCAATCCAAAACTGTTTGGCAAATACCAATAATTAACTGTAGGCAGGACATCCGTGCAGGAAAAATTTTTCATGTTAATGGTTTCGCAACGAGTTGGACCAGGTGGCCTGTAATGGCTAGAAAATGCCTGCCAAATAAGCAACGACTGAGTTATTACTAAAAGCACATGTATGAATATGCATCTAAGCATAGCAACTAAGAAATTTATCTATTAGTTAAACAAAATATTTTAACTACTCAAACAACCAATCCAGATATCTTACCATTTATTTGCCATACAATAAAACTCTAAACCTAATACAACATTCAATGCAGCCAAGTAGCTAGACAGAAATTTTGTAGGGAGGCAAGTAAAACTTTTGGGGAGTTGACATAAAAAATGATTATTATATAATTCTATTGTTTTAAAAATTACTCCAACACTTAACTACCGGTACATGACAACAAAGTAATACAAAAACAACGTTGGCCTGTCATAATGAAATAGTTTTATTAGTCTTCGATTTTTCAATGATTTGAATATTTGTAGAGTTTTATTTTTATTCACACCGGGTCCAAATGTGAGGAGGACCAAATTGTTGAGTGGTTCTGTAATCATTCTAGACGGCAATCTAGATGACAGTAGTATTTCAAAACAAGATTTTTAAGTCTGCTGGTTTTCATGGCATGTCGGACCAGTAAACGGTAGTTATTTCTTACTCTCGTTTTGAGCTGCAATAAGTTAAATTGTTAATAAATCCTATAAATATGTGAAAGTTTCAAGAATAACTACATGGATTCTATGGAGAAAATGAATAACTGGAATAATAAATATTCAAACGATACGGTCAAACGAAAAGGTTACTAAGGAATGGCAAACTTTTCACAATTTGCTTTAGTGTACATATACAAACAATGAATCAATAAGTGCATTTATTTAGAATATTTTTGTTTGAAATTGAATAGTGATAATGCATATTTTTGTACAATTTGATCTGACTTTCATTAAAATATTTACTAACTTATTGCAATAATGTACTTAATATTTATGAAATATTTGTGATAGATGTGTTTGCTTTAAAATTTTTACAAATGTTAAATTTAAATAATGAGGCTTGAAATGACCTGATAATTGACATACATAATTGGAAATGTGCTAGAGAAAATTTGATTAAAAATCTGCATAATTTTTGATATGAAAACGCTCGAAAAACTGGACTGCAATCCCACAGTAATACTTCCAAAATTAATAATATACAAAAAATTCAACTTAGTATGTAAATGCACAGTGAATTAATTTAATGACCTCATGTTCCAATTAATATCATTAACCAAGTGATCGAGATATATACTTGAAAATCCATAACATTTTCAATATATTACCTGATATTATTTAGAAAGAAACAATATCAATAAAAATCCCCTTCTCAAACGAGATCTTAAAAACATTAAATTTACTAAATAATCAACATATGTTTATAAATAAATTTTACACATACCCAACATATATATATATATTATAAAATATATATATATATATGTATATATAAGCATACATATGTATATGCGCATAAGTCCTTAATTATAGTAAAACTAATGCAATATAAGGGATTAATGGAAAAAATTATTGAAAAGTACATCTATGCCTGATAGCAAGACTATTGAAATTCCGTTGCCATGTAGAACCAATTAGATTCTTAATTTCTAATGGAATTAGTATTTCAAATATGCCAATACTTGACGATAAGATAGTGTACTAACCTTAAATAAATATAACATTTATCATATACGTATTTTATAGAGCAATAGTATGTTAGGATGTAAATGGTATATACTTCTCGACCACCCCATTAGTATCAAGTCATAAATTTTAAAACCAGCATTACTGACTATGACTATAGTGAAGATAGTGATTAATTTGTAAAATTTTATTTTATGTTAATATATATATATATATTAATAGATTTTAAAATATTCATAAAATCCTCAGCGTCAACAAATGTTTTTTATATTGAAAATTTGTTGTGGGGATTAGTGGGGCAAGTCTATTTTCCTGTGATGTGGATTAATAGACATTTCTTATGATATGGTATTGTTTACAGGTCGAAGATTTCAGCCCACAGCAAGCCCGGATTTGCATGTTGTACTTTGATGTATAGATCTTTTGTTTTTACGAGAGAAAAAGAATCGTGCTAAGACCATGTTCTTAGAAAGTTCAAGTCCGTCAACCCATGCACTTTTAAAACGTTTCTCGCTTAGCAGCTATGGTCTTCAGGGAGCAATAATTTATGTACATTACTGTAACTCTCTTCTATTTGTAGTATTTCTTTAATGAGCCTCTAATAATTCATACATTAACTTCCACTAAATGTAAGCTACAATCCCTTAAATCATTGGAAAACACTTCAAGTATTCCACTGCATCACCTTCACACACTTTTAATACATATTTTACAACAAACAAAATAACAATTCAAGACATCTTGAATACCAAGATTCGTTTTAATACAGATTAGCAGTAGTTTGCATTAAATTGTGATACCTCCTAGAAATTAAAAACGCACACAACACATACTTATATAGTTTTAGAAAATGGTTTTACAAGTCGCCATTGTAACCAAAATTATCATAGGCATAGCTTACAAACTTTTATAGTGTCCACAAATTTTTTAGCGTTTTTAACTCTTGAACTAATAAAGATAATTAAAATCTGAAGTCCCACAGAAAAGAGAATTGTGAGAATTGTCTCCTCTTTCCTTTTAGTTATAATTAAAGTGTAGACCAATTGTTGCATGTAGTTCTTGAGATATGATGGTGCACGTTGCAAGAATATTGCCAAAATTTGATTAGGTTATTCCTCAAGATAGTTCGATTCTCGAGAGAAAATTTGGGTCAATATGCTTAGATCGCTTCTGCATCTGTGTTATGTTCCATTTTGATACATGAATGATTATGATCAAAGATTAATATTAGACCAGCAATTTAATATCAAGACCATGTCAAGTGATCTAAAGCAGAAGTCATTTCTATTTATGATTTTTCAATAATGTTATCGATCGCTTTAATTACAGTAATATTAATAAATAATGATCTTAAGTCGTAGATTACTGTAAATTTATTGTTGCTATTTAACTTGTAGCAGCATTTAACTTGGTTGAAAAATCTAATGTATCACGAATATTATACTTGGTTGGAATGTATTTTTCAGGCAATATGCCTTAAGAAATTTTCTGACCGATTGACAGCATGGCAACGAGCTCAACTCCATCACCAACAATTACGACATTTGAAATAAATATAATTCTCAGTCAAGAAGAAGCCCAAGAATATTTAAATGGAATGAATAACATTTTACCAGAAATTCAATGGGAAGCAGAATAAATTTAAATTTCTTGGTGTATGCAAACATGGGTTTTACAATCATTGGGAAACCAATTGCCAATCAAATCAGCAAACTCTGATATATGTTTTCAATCTATACCTTTTACCTCCAAATTAATCTAACTAAAGTTCTAGTTAATCTATGTCAAATTTAAAATAATCCATCTCAAATTCAAATTAATCTACATATGTCAATTTCAAGTTAATCTAAGTGAAATTCAAATTTATCCAACNTATATATATATATATATATATATATATATATCAAAAGCATAAATTTTGCAATGAAATATTTTTATAGAGAAGATCTGAAGAAAATAAAGGAAATCTCAAACTAGGAATGACATAAAAAGAAGGAATTATCAAAATATTGCATTAAATACGAAATTTGACTGCAATGCAAAATTGTTAACTTAATAACTGGTAATGGATAAAATGGAAAGTTTATAGGTAATATATATATATATATATTACAATAATAACTATTATTATATAAGAAATCATTGAAATCAGAACATTATGTAATTTCTATAAAAGTTTAACTTTGGTATAGTTTACAATGAAAACATTTCCGTGAAATATAGAAGGATTTTTTACAACAGTTTCATCACCTATTGATTAAAAATAGATTAAATTACGTTATCTCATGAACAATTTTTTCAAAGAGAAATACTGGGAAAGTTAAACTAAAGTATTACGCAAAACACCTTAATCACAGCTTTGCAAACAACTTATATTTACAAGTATATTAAATTTAAATGTAGTACACTTAAAATTGAAAGGTTTATTTGCAGTTTAAATTCATTTATTTGTTTGGGGATTAGTTAATATTAAATAAACAAGCATTCCTTCCGCATATAATCCCCATTTCTGAAGTATAATTCTAACGAATAGAATGGAAATATGTCATATACTTTCCTGTAAATAACTCAGGTTTTGTATTATATATATCGCATTATGACATAATTTTCAGTTACGAATATCAGCCAATTTGAAGAAACGCTCCACACCTAGTTATAGGTCTACCAAAATTATAGAAGTCCTTGAGGTTTTCTTTATCTCATCAGTCTATTGAATAGTGATATTCCAAAGTTTATTGGAAACAGATCTAGTCAAATGAGTTGGTCAAAAATATTTAGACAATCTTGTAAGTATCAAAATCATAAGATCAATTCAACAATATTTCTGAATTCAAATTTAATGTAAATTCTTAAACCAGACATTCAATTTGCAATGTAAGCACCTGCTTCGAGAGAAATTGAAAACTTTCCCTTCAATATTTTTACTTTTGGAAGTTTGAAACAAATTCAATCCAGTTTAAAAAAAATTGTATTGTTATAAAATTTTGCTAGGAACACATTCAGAAATATCAGAAACATTGAAGTTATTATTTCGGTATTAATTTCATTATATATATATATAAATTAAATTTTAAAATAATTTTTTTGTTTATATTTATGTTAAAGGAGAATCTTGCAAATGAGCGTTTAGATGGCATTGGAGGGCAACAGGGAATTTGATCAAGAAATCAATATTTAATTTGACTTAATAATTGAAGAATACATCATGATATTAAGAATCAATATCATAATTTAAATTTTAGCAAAATTTTCTTTTCAAATAAGGTGGATCATATTTTCTGCTAAGGAGTTTAACATTTTCATTATAAAAAAGCGTGTTCCATATTTGATCATTTCCGGAATAGATGGAAATAACCTCGAAACTTGCATCCGGGGTTTTTAAGGAATTATTGAACATACCTTATAAATTGCAAATTCTGCAATATTTGTGAGTTTTTTCAAACTTTCTAATGTTTAAATTGTTTGACAGATAATTATGTTAAATTGCAGAAAATAATTCTTGCATACATGAATTATTATAAGAAATATTTTTTTGATTATTTTAAAGTTTTTTCAAATAGTATATGCATATACTAACATTGCTAATAGAACGGATTTTAAATCAAAATTAAAAAAATTAACAAATGTAAATATCACCAAACTTTGGTGATCTGTGTGACAAATATCCAGAATACTGTATACAAAGAAAATCATAGAAAATATGACATTGCATTGTTGGGAAAATAGATCGCAATTTAACTTGTGAAAATAGATCGCAATTTAACTTGTGATTTTTAGAAATATTTTGTTTTTGGAGATAAAATTGTAAATAGATATATTTTCAAAAATTTCGTCACAATTTGCAATAGTTTGCAAAATATTCAACATTTGTTAAATATGTATATATAGTTCAACATTACTCCAAAATTGGCCAATAAATATTGTAGTATTGTAGTAAAATTTCACAAAAGAGGTACTTAAAACTTAGCGTAATTTTAGCCCTCCTAAATTATAAATAATATTCACGTATGAGATAATAGAATTGCAGAAAAATTAAAATTGACATAATCCCCACAAAGTTTAGTATTCACATGAAACGTCGTATGTATACTTCGCTTAAATTTGTTGTAACCACATTTTGAACTAGTTCATTCTGATAACAAATAGTGAACTTTTGAAACATTTTCTATATTTCTTGAGATACATGTGTACGTGGAGTTGAGGGATGTTTCATTTTACAGACATTTAAAAAAATCATTTTTTGTCACTAAACACTGTATAGATACTTAGAAGTATATTCAAAAATTTGTATTGCATATTCAAATCAACAAGTCAAGACCTAGTGTAAACAACAGAATTTGACTTATAAATTTGGATACAGTTATTTTGGTTTAAAGTGGGAAATATAGCCAGTGATATAAGTGTAACAACAGAAATGCGGATTTGTTAATTGTTTATTAATTGGAAAGAAAGAATTAATACCGGTGTTGAAAAACTTACGTGCAATACCACCCACTGCCATATCAGATATGTACAATTAATTTGAGCGAAAGAAGAAATTGAAATGAAGGAACAAGTTTACGCATTTAATAGTCGAAGCATGTTAATTCTGGCTTAATCCCAACTACGGCACATTCAAATGCTTTGAGGGATTAGCAGAAAGTTTTCCTGGCATAACCAAAAATATTTGACAATCGCTTGCTGGGAAATTCGCCAATAATGTATTGATACATTTTTCAGGATAAGTTGAGCAACAAATTCCTGATCGGAAGTGGAATTTGTCGCCCGCTGTTAATATTTATTGCTATTTCCGGTTCTGCCATTGCCCGTATGCGATTTAAATACGTTTGCAAAAATCACGGGTGGCTATCTCACGTCGCCAATTGGGGATAAGCTAATTTAATAAAACATTATTAAATACAGACGAGAATTTATTCATAAGGTATCAGGCTCCAAAATCCTTCCATCGAAAATCTGGCTACAGCAGAAATCCAAAGAATGCATTTGGGAGACCTGTAAATATTTTATTTCGTCATCACAAGTTATTTCCACGACAATAAACCAAGATGGCAATCGGGGAAATGTCATTTACAACTATTGCAGTGCTTCCTATTTCTCCAACTAACTAATAAATTACTTATCACTTCCGGTCCAAATCTTAGATTTATAAGATTCACGGCCATGCAAAATCGCTGAATAGAATAGACACGGTAGAAAACGATATCAATTCACATTGGAAATGCAGTAATTTACTTTGTCAATGCCCTTAAAAGTAGCCCTTCACCTATCAAATTCGAAAAAATTTTAATAGAGAGAATGACCTTTTTTCCTAAGGTAGACCAAAAATATAATACGAAGCAATATGACTGATGTACCGGTATTTTGTAAAAGTTGAAGGGTCTGAACGTTTAAATTTCAGATTTCAAATTGGTCGAGGAAGTCAAAGTCTTCGAATTGATGAGCAGAAGGGCAAGAATTCTAATTTATATAAAATAGGCCTAGGTGTAATCTGTCAACTATAAAATATAATACGTTAAATGCATCTGTATTCTATTAGAAATACTTGCTTTTCAGTTACTCAAATTAATTATTTTACAAAACTGACATACCTAATTGAAAACATTCTCTTATGTAATTACTAACATTACAAAATTCATTCTAAATATTTGTGATTCCATCTGAGATTCTAATGACTTGTAATAACCATTAAGTGAAGAATAATTTTCTGTTAGGGCCTAATGACAATATTTAGATATGTTTTATGAGTCTAACAGCTCAATTATATGTAAAAAGTCGTTTTAGTGCTACCCAAAACAGTGAATTATTAGTGTTATCCAAATATTTCCGAATAAAATGCATACACCCATTTGCCAAAGAAGACTCAATTTATTAAATAAACCCGAGAATCATTTTCAGCATTGAGTGGTGTCAAGCATTTCGATCATTTCCGAGGGAGACTCGGGAAATTTTGTTATTCAGAAGTTCCACCCCTAACTTGCCGTTATTGCTCTATGCAGGTTGGGAAAAAGTCATTTTTTTACCAACAATCCGACTCAGCCTGGCTAACAATGACCCTTGATCCGACCCGATCAGCAAAAAAGATTACTAAAAGTATTAATGAAATTGATACACAATCAATAAAAAAATAACTGTATTTCACTAGTACTTAATGATAATTCTAATATTTGACTACTTAAATTGTTTCCTAACTCAGTAAGTGTTGCTCCAACCGAACCACTATAAATTACCCTCGCCTGACCTTAACCGCCGGTACGGGTGGCATTATTGTCGGGTTGAGCCGTTCCCCACACTGCCTCATAATGTTTTCAAATTTGACTGGAGCTCTGTCTATATCTACATAGACATTGTCATCTTTAATGATTAAGATTTACACAGGCTTGCCGTGGGAGTAGGATCCTCACACCACACCAAATGTGATGTGAAATTTTAGACTGTGAGAATTCTTGTGTGAATTTGTATGGTGAAAATTTTTGTAGTTTGCCTAAATGGTTGCATATAAACAGTTTTCGAAATTCTTAAAACCTGTTTCAATAGTGAATATTTCTTTGCTAAGCCGAAATAGCTTTTGAGAATGAAATGATTTGATATCATCTTGAGCAGTCTTGGTATTGTCCCAATCAGCACTAAGTTGAAAATCAACGTTGATTGAAATGTTGAAAATCAGTTGAAATTCATTAAAATGAAGAAATTTCTCATAAATATCTGTTTTTTTAAAATTGACATCTGAAAATGAAAATTATGATATTACGGCTTGGTCAAGCGATAGTTAGCACTTAGAAAGAAAAATTTAGATCGAAGCTGTGCTTTTCTTCAATATATATATATAATTATATATATATATATATATA